>APFE030427462.1:4874-71995 GCA_000404065.3 Pinus taeda
AGGTCTGGAAGGAGGGGTTGCCCTAGGCCATGAGTGTAGCATCACAAACCATAATGGTGAGATTTGGAGCTATAACAAATGGACAAATGGTAGGGACCAAAATGCAAGGTGGAAGATCATGGAATCTTCCATAAGCTTCCCCTCTAACACTTGCCACTCCATTTTCGACCAGGGATGAGTAAGAGATCTTCATTCTCCAAGTGGAAGCAGGAACTATCAGAGAGAAGACACTAATCAAGATCCCAGGAGATGACTCACCTCTCTGTAATCATCTATATATGGATCCCTCATCACAGAGATCCAGAGGTTGGAATTTTGTAATCTATAGAGAAGTGTTGTCAGTATTCTTGTGTATATTCATACTGTTGGGTGATTTTGCTTTGCTTGAGGTGAAAGAAGGGCTTCTTAGCTGGAGGATGATGTTGGGTCAGAGCTACTCATGGTTGTAATCCTCTTGCTACTTTTATCTGAATAAATCTATTCTTGTTTCCTTCCATATCCTGGTGTATTTATTTATATGTGCTTGTATATGGTTAATGTACATCTGATCCTACATTATTTGTGAATTTAGGTCCTTGTTTCTTGCATAGTAGTATGTTGTTATGATTCTACAGGTCCCTTTTGAAGCTGAGCAGACAAAGAGCGAGCTGCAAAACTCTATCAAGAAGGAGAGGGAATTGAGCGCAAGACTCAGGTTGGCCCTCTTGGTTCTCCTCTCATCTATTTTCATAAAAGAAATCAATAGTAGACTTTGATTGTTTGTTTCTAAGATAGCCACACATCTTAGTGGGAATAGTAGCATCCATGTGGACATTGTTCCCATATAACAACCCACTCCATAGGTTCTTGCGGCATTCTAAAGATAACTTCCTTAATCTCCTGTAGTGATTCATCGATGCTCACGAAGCTATTTTCAAAATTGAAGGTTAATAAGAACCCTTCCCTCAATATATCCCACGCCATGGTGCCATGGCAGAGCTTTGTTTCTAGATACCAGTTCATGGGAGTTGTATCCCAAGGATGACAAAAGATTCGTACCCACTTCGGTTGCGATTCTATTCCCCATGCTTTAGTCCATTTTTCTAGGTGATCACATGGTCATCCTTCCTACATATTTCTTAGTCAAGTTGGTGTTAGGACACCCAAACCATAACCTCATCGTTCTTTTATAATACCGCCACCCATCAAAGCTATCCTTCTTTGTACCCTGCCATCATGAAGGTGTTGCACATACTGCCATTCTAACGCTTACAGTTGGTGATCCTCAGGGACTTCATGATCAAAATGCATTAAAAAATGTATCCACATCAATTCAACCATCATAATAAGGTAATTTCCTTACCTCCGAAAAAACATAGTGCAACGAATTCTTCATCATATTGTAGCATATTGTAGATACTTCACGCAAAGGATTCTTCCAATGTTCCACTTCTTCATCTAAATCAGAGGTGCAAGAACTCTCTCAATTCCATGAAGTCCATCCATCTGCCATCGGATTGATCTAGTCCTGCTCTCACATGGTTATTTCGTAGATCTGATCGAGTTCATCATCACTTTATTCGTAGTTGCACACTAGTTCATTATAACATGTGGCTTCTTGAGGGTCTAATGGTACTATAACCCAAAGAAATTTCCTTTCGAAGGAAATTTTCCTCTTCTTCAAATTGATGACCCCATTCATGTCAGTGGCCCAATAAATTCTGAGGAGTGCAGGGTATGGATTACTACCGTCAACAATCTCTATCACCTCAAAGTTAGCCATCGTGATCGCACCTTCTATATCACTTGTGACTCCATATAATCATCCCTAGGGATGATCTTCTACTAGTTGACCATTTTGAGCTGAATTAGAGACCACTGTAGCATAGGTCTCCCCATTCTATCCCATGTTTGCTTTGGTAGTGCATTCGCATCAAACCCTAGATCAAGGATGACCTAGTCCATCTCATAATCTCTTATCTGCACTGCGAGCCTCATTGCGTGCCCTATTCTTGCCTTATGCCAATATTTTTGACCACCCGATGTTCATCAGGGACCTTCTCCTTGCTAGCACATTTGTTTATTAACTCCTATAGGCCTTCCATAGCTCTGCTATCACGCAACAATTTTATGCAGGTTTTCAAAAACAGAGTAAGAATAGAGGGGTCAATCTCTGTAGGTGCATTGGTGTCCTGCACCTTACCTTGACTTTCCGAGGTGGATGCCTCAGCGAAGCTTTTCTTGGCCTCTATAAATTTTTCTTTCGCGTGATTCAAATCAAAAGCCACTTCCTTATCTGGGGCCTTGTGGACCCATCCATCCTCTTCACGTTGTTTAGCTTTATCATTGTCAGTCATGATTCTACTCCTTAGTACTATATTCATGCTCTGATATTCCTTGTGGGGCTCAACTCTCATCATTTGTATGTTCTGTGTAGATTGTTGAGGCTGTGTCTTCTTCTCCTGATTTTAGTTATGAACACCAGGAATTATACTATAGTGTGGTCAAACTGGCTGCATTATAGACATGAGGGGCGTGTCTAATTCTAACACTCCTGTGTGTAGTGACCTATTGTTCCACAGTTGCAATATATAACCTCACCCTGACCTCTACAAGGTCCTCCTCCTCCTCGGCCTCGTCCCCGTACTTGATATCCTCCATGCTCTCCTCTGGTGCCATGCTCTAGAGGCCAATTTTCTACTTGAATTCGATATGTAGGTTTTCTGTCCATCATCATCTCATAGCTATGACAGTGGTGCTCATCATGGTCTAGTCATTTTCTGGGGTTAAATAACAACTGTTCTAGGGTATAGACAAACTTTTCAAGCAAATGGAAATTATTCTCACATGTTTTCAAGCAACCTCAAAATTAACGCACCATAGCACAAACCCCACACTCAGTACTATTGGATCTCCTCACCTCAGGGGAATTGGTCCCCCTCCTATAATATAATTCATGAATACAAGACAATGGTCTTTGTCGTGCCCCTGCCTCTCACACTTCAGACATCAGAGTTTCGTGCACACCTCTAGTTTAGTCTCCTTGTCTTTCTTCAAGCTCCGTAATTCCAAGCAGAGGCTTTGTAACTGAGATTGAATCTATTTCACCACCAAGGTCACATCCTAAATGGGCCTTGCATGCAACCTCATTTCAATTTCCAAGGCTTCTACCTGTGTTCCTATCTTCTATTGCAATAGCACAATAATCAGGTGGGGTAGAAGCAAAGCTATAAACCACTCGCAATGCTGACCAACTGCGAGCTGCATGTTAGCTTCTCAAAACACACATTTCAACCTTTGATATAATTCCCTAGGCATTTCATTGACCCTCATCATGATTTCCTTAAATCTAACTATTGACTCTGAGTCAGACTTAGGCTTACTAAACTCTTTGTTTAAATCAACATTGGTTTCTTCTGGTGATGCCACAAGATTATCAGAACAATACTTAATATACCAAGTCACCACGAGATCCTACAAAGTGGTAACCAATCGTGCTTTCTTTATATTGTCATGAGTAACCTACTATTTTGTCCACACAACATTAGGAACAAACCAAAACTTCTTTGTATCTTCACTTGCTATGCCCTTGAAAATCGACATCTTCATTATGTTCGACATATTGAATGGTGGTGGTGGTGATGGAGGTGTGGGCGAAGGTGTATGTGGTGGAGGTAGAGGTGGAGGTGGAGGTGGAGTGAATGGATGATATTTCGACGAAAAAACTTTTGTTATCAGCTAGAAAACACTCTATGATGAGGCATGTACTGCTCCCTCATCATCACTCGAAGGGGGTCCGATGAACATGCTATATTCTTGACCTGATCTCTCTCAATCTCTAGAGATTTTTCCACTTTCCGTTACTTCAAACTTCAAGAAAATGGGATAACCTGTTTTTCCCATAACAATATTTTAACCCAGGTATTCAAAGACCTTAAATACTTACCTCGCGGTCCTTTGAAAAATCGCCACTCTGCTTCACTATAGCTGACTGAGGTATCGACTCTGAATTTTGTAACAAATCCTCCCATAATCAAATTGAGCCAATGATTAGCATCCTACATGATCTAGTTTTCAAAGGCTTCTAATTGCCGCAATAATTCAAGAGTCCACACTATAGGATTATCAATCTTCCATCTTCCTTGGTTAACTACAAACTTGGCTAACCTCTCGTACAGTTCAATCGAAAAAATGAAGAAAAAGATTTCATGTATCTTTGTATATAGATACCTGTTCAACCACTCTACTTTTGACACGTGCAAATTCCTATTTCCCTGTGTTGCGAATCCGTGAATCTTCCAATCCAACCACTTTTCAATTTCTTTCTTGGTCATATTCTGGTGATGCGACATCACACATCTCTTTCAAACACATCTCCGTCTGGTCAATGCAACCATTTTTTAGCTTAGGGGTCCTGACCTAGGTTTAGAGTTAGTTGTGTCAACCAACAAATCCCTAGACTACTGGCCCTTTCAGTAATGATCTGAATAGTGCAAGCTGCAGTATCACCTGAAGCAATATGGGGGGATGCTAGAACCAAGTTTCTACATCCAAAGACTAGTGTGATGTCTTTTAGCACCTCAGATCTTCCTTCACGTAGATCAATAAGCCCTTGAGGCCTGACACTTCAACTCTACTAAAACAATCTCTAGACCTTCACGAAGGTCTACGAGTAGGCTTTGCGGACCCTTAACAGTTGATTTATCGACTTATGTGCACTACAAAATAATCCTAAATTAGTGTTCACACATATCTACTTAAGTTATGTAGTAAACATAATATAGTTCATCCCAGTCTTCGCGAAAGTACTTAACATGCATTGTGTAGGTCTATTAACATTTATTTAAGAGAACTGCACATGATTAGATCAATATTCCATAAACAAATTATTCATCCACAACATATATCGTAAACAAAAGTAAACAAAGATAAACATATGTACATAGTATTTCTTCAGTAACATTCTTTATTTATCTTCAATTTAGCTTTACAGACTCAGAACTACCATGCGCACTCAGCTGCAAGGGTCCACGACTAAGCTACAGACTCTAACTAGGCCTCTACGCACTTAGCTTTAGATCCTTTCTCTCCTCTCTGACCCACTTTTCTACCCTATCACTTCTCTTCTATTGACTCATTACATGCAATCTATGCCTTAGACTTTCTAAGACCCACCTATTTATAGCCTTTTCATACAATTCCATGGTCCGCGGATCGTGGGTGGATCTCATAACTGACTCAAACTTGACATACACAAGGGGCTAAAACCCCTTTGACTCCTAATCATTGACAAACTCTGCATTGACAAATCATGGAGACTTTACATTAGTGTTGGCTTGTTGTGGCCTGACTTAGGTTTGGAGTTAATTAGCCAAACAAATCCTTATACTACTGGAACTTTCGGTAACAACCCCTGGAGCCTGGACTAAGCTCTCACCAAAAGTAGTATCGGGGGGGTGCTGGAACCAGGTTTTCACACCATTCAGATGTCTGAGAGGTTGATGTTGAAGCAATAAATGAAATAATGAAGAAAAACAAGAAACAAGAAAGCTCAACTGAATAACCAAGATAAGAAATTGAATGAATTGGAACTGAATGGATTGGAATTTGTTATTCAACAATGATTCTCTGCATATTACATTTCATGGGCATTGTGATTATTTTATATCATGAACCGTCGTTATATAACTAATATATCAGTATAAAACTGTCAAACTAATTCGTTACATTTACCCAAAAATTACTAATTCGTTGTCAAACTAACAAAGTCCACCTTGACAACAATTTTCCTAATCCCTTGCCCATGCCCATTCATCATCTTTTCTGCAAACCAAGAGAAGCTAAACACCACCGTAGTTTCTCTACTATTACTAGCTTTGTGAATATGTCTGCACAATTCTCTTGTGTATGGACCTTTTGAAGAGCTACCATTCCGCCATAGGTCACATGTCTCAGAAAATGATACCTTACATCAATTTGCTTGGTTCTGCTGTGATAGGCAGGATTTGTAGCCAAGTGAATAGCACTTTGCCTGTCACAAAGTACATTCACTTTCTCCTGCTTTCTTCCAATTTCATCGAGTAGACCCTTTAACCAAATTTCTTCTTTACTGGCATCTCAGGCAGCTATATATTCGGCTTCAGTAGTGGACAATGAAACCGTTTCTTGAAGCTTTGACATCCAACTAATTTCTCCGCCTGCAAGAGTAAAGACATAACCTGTAGTAGGTCTTCTTTTGTCCAAATCACCTACATAGTCAGCATCTACATATTCGCAGACTAATCCTTCACTACCATTAAATATGATGCAATGGTCACTTGTGCCTCTTAGATATCGAAGCACCCATTTCATTGCTTGCCAATGTTCTTTACCTGGATTTGCCATCAACCTGCTGACAACTCCAACAACATGTGAAATGTCAAGTCTTGTAGATACCATAACATACATTAAGTTGCCTACCGCATTTGCATATGGTACATGAGACATATACTGCTTTTCTTCATCAACTCTAGGACTTAAAACTGAAGAAAGATTAAAATGGGAAGCTAGTGGAATATTAACAGGTTTCACATTGTTCATAGAGAATTTTTCAAGTATTTTCTCCACATACTTCTGTTGTGATAACCAAAGCTTACCATTTTTTCTACCTCTGTGCATCTCCATGCAGAAGATATGTTTTACTACTCCAAGATCCTTCATATCAAACATCCTAGAGAGTTGAGCCTTTAACCTGTTGATCTCTTCCATGCTTTTTCTTGCAATAAGCATATCATCAACATACAAAGCTAAGATAATGAATATGCCATTGAAACTTTTGAAGTATACACAATGATCATACTCACTTCTTACAAAGTTCTGGCTCACCATGAAGGAATCAAACTTCTTGTACCATTGTCTGGGAGACTGCCTCAGACCATACAATGATTTCCTGAGCTTGCAAACTAATCTTCTGCTGCGACCTCGTACAAAACCTTATGGTTGCTCCATATATACCTCTCCGTTCAAATCACCATGTAGAAAAGTTGTTTTAACATCTAACTGTTCTAACTAAAGATTAAGCAACGCAGTTAGTGCCAACACAGTATGAATAGAAACAAGTTTTACAACTGGAGAAAAAATCTCATGAAAGTCTATACCTTCAACCTGAGAATACCCTTTTGCTACCAGTCTTGCCTTATCCCTTTCGATACTTCCATCAACTTTCCGTTTCAGCTTGAAGACCCATTTGCATCCAACAACACTTCTCTCTTCAGGAAGCTCTACAAGATCCTAGGTATTGTTCTTGGCTAAGGAGTCCATTTCTTCTTCCATAGCCACTTTCCATTTTTCGCTATATGTATCATCTACTGCTTCCGGATAACAAGAAGGTTCCCCATCTTCAATAATCAAAGCAAAAGATGAAGCAGAATCTTCATACCTTTTTGGAATTTTCCTTTCCATTTTAGACCTTCTTAGAGAAACTGGTTGCGGAACTGGTTCAAAAACTTCCACTGGTTCAAAAGCTTCAACGGCTTCCTTTGTGTCTTCAACACCTTTTCCTCCAGAGGTTTCTCCTTCCTTTCAACTATGAACGAAAAGTCTAGCCTCCAATTGAACTCATTAATTTGGCAATACCTGTTCCTATTCAATTCTTTCAAAAATTGATTTTAAAAGAGAGGATTCATCAAATGTTACATCTCTACTAATGACTATTTTCCACAATGTAGGATCCCACAACCTATATCCTTTCAACTGCATAGTCATACCCAACAAAGACATAACATTTTGACTTTGGATCTAATTTTGAACGCCGATTTTTCAGAATGAGAGAATAAGCATCACAGCCAAATATCCTCAAATGTGAATAGTCACAAGATTCACCTGTCCAAACTTCTTCAGGAATTTTACAATCAACTGCTACTGAAGGTGATCTGTTAACTAAATAAAAAGCAATAGATACTGCTTCTGCCCACAACTCCTTTTGCAAGTTAGCATCGCTGATCATGCTTCTGGCTCTTTCCATAAGAGTTTGATTCATATGCTCAGCAACACGATTTTGTTGAGGAGTATAAACAACATTTTTTTGTCTAACAATTCCCTCATCCTTACAGTATTGTTCAAATTCACCTGAAGTGAACTCACCACCATTGTCAGTTCTTAAGAATTGAATAGATTTTCCTGTTCTTTTCTCTACCATTAGTTTAAATGGTTTAAAGACATTTAATACATCATCTTTCCTTTTTACCATATAGACCCAAACTTTCCGGGAGTAATCATCAATAAACATTAAAAATACAGTGCACCTCCATATGACATAATAGGGGAAGGTCCCCATAGATCATAATGAATATAGTCTAAAACATCTTTACTATTATGATTTCCAACTTTAAATATTTGTTTACACTGTTTTCCATACACACAATGTTTACAAAAATCTAAATTTAAGGGTTTCGGACCGGGAAGAGATTTACGTTTCATCAATATCTGAAGACCTTTCTTGCTCATATGACCCAATCGCTGATGCCATAGACAAGTGCCTACTTCTTCCTTTTCTGACGCAACCGCTGCTTCACTGATTTGAGTACTTCCTTTTAACCTGTAAAGATTTCCAACCTTTTCTACCTTCATAACCACAAGTGCTCCTTTAAAGACTTTCAAGACGCCATCCTGACCTGTAAACTTATAACCATCTAAATCCAAAACTCCCAAAGAAATCAAATTTTTCTTCAAATCAGGTACATGTCTAACACTAGTTAACGTTCTAACTGTGTTATCATACATCTTAATTCTGATATCTCCCATCCCAGCAGTCTGACATGACATACTGTTACCCATAAACACAGAACTACCATTTACATTTTCATACGAGGTAAACCAATTTCTATGTGGGCACATGTGATTCGAAGCACCAGATTCTAACAACCAGCTATCTAAACCTTGAGAGATATTAAATTCAGGTGAAGTTTCATCTATCATACACAATTCTTCAAGAGATAAAACTTCGTCTATCATACCTGAATCGACTTAATTCGCTTCATTCTTCAGGCTTTTGGATTCCTTTCGTTTCCAATAGTCCTTCTTCAAGTGTCCAACTTTATTGCAGTTCCAACATTTTGCCTTACTCTTCTTTCCTTTCAATTTCGATCTAGAAGTCCCCCTTGGTGTTTCTCCTCTTTCCTTTGAGCATCCTCTAGCTACCATGGCTTTTGATGTAGTTGTTTCAGTGCTAGATTTCCTTCATACTTCTTGAGACAGGAGATCTCCCATGACTGATTCAAACTTCAAAGAATAAGCAAGTGCTCAAGATGATTGGAGTTACGAAGTGATCCCATGATTCAGGCAGAGAACACAACAAAGTTATTGCTTTATCCTCTTCCTGTGTTTTAACTTCCTCATCTGTTAATTAACATATTAGTGTGTTAAAAACATTCAAATGTTCTGCAATGTTTAAACCTTGTTTCATTCGAAGATTGTATAACTGTCTTTTCAGATAAATTATGTTGGTTAATGACTTTGTCGTATAGAGTTTTTCAAGTTTTTCCCACAATCCTGACGTCGTAGTCTCTTCAACAATGTTGAAGAGAACTTCATCCGCTAGGCATAACTGGATGGTATTGAGAGCTCGAGCATCCAAGTCCTCCTAGTCTGAAGTAGTCATGGTTGTAGGTTTCTTAGTTGCCCCATCCAATGCCTTTTGCAACCCTTGTTGCATAAGAAAATCCCTAACCTTCACTTTCCAAAGAGCAAAATTGCTTTTTTCGGTGAATTTCTCCACCTAGAATTTCGCATTCGACATCTTGGCCATTTTTTTCCTCCTTCCTAGGGTTTCAGTCTTTCTAGGGGTTTTCCAGGATTTAGCTTGCAGATTTCTCTGGTAACGGTGCCCTCTCTACTCCAGTACGCAGAGTTATTCTCCACCACTTCTCCAACACTCTAACCTTCATGGCTGGTCTTCAGAGAATATATGGCACAACAACAACGTCCCTCACATAAATACAACACTAGCTCTTGCTCCATCGACAGATAAAATACACTGCACAATAGCATCTTACCCTCTTTCATGCAACAGAGGCAGAGATATACAATGCAGGACCAACACCACGCATTGACAGCTCTAGCACGCAGACTCTGCCTAGTTTTTAGCGGACAGCACGCAGCACCACAATGCACGTTCCTCTAGCTGCAACCTCTGGTCCACGCAGAACAGAGAACAGTTCTGGAATGATGGCTACACACCATGGTTACACACAGCACGCAACCTTCAGCAACGATTCCACTCTGTTCTTCTGGAATGACGGCTGCACACTAGGGTTACGCACAACACGTAGCCTTCAACAACGATTCCACTATGTTCTGGAATGACGAAACAATTTGACTTACGCAACAGTCTCTTCGGGAAATAGCCTCTCACGCACAGCCTTTCATGCTTCACAACAGCCTCATGTCTCCTTCACGTAGGGTTTTGGTCTACCTGCTCTCACGCTGATACAGCCACACGCCCAGGTTTTGGACTCACACCTCTAATACCATTTGTTGAAACAATAAATGAAATAATGAAGAAAAATAAGAAACAAGAAAGCTCAACTGAATAACCAAGATAAGAAATTGAATGAATTGGAACTGAATTGATTGGAATTTGTTATTCAATAATGATTCTCCGTATATTACATTTCATGGGCATTGTGATTATTTTATATCATGAACCATCATTATATAACTAATATATCGGTATAAGACTGTCAAACTAATTCGTTACATTTACCCAAAAATTACTAATTCGTTGTCAAACTAACAGTTGATTCGGTCCAACTCTTAGTCCCTGTGTGCAGGTTACTTCGTGCACTTCCTTGTCCTTTGTGCCCTAATGTATTCCCCTTCACACAACCATAACCAAGGACTATTGGGCTTCTGCACTGCTGGAGCAGTGCTCTGAACGATTTATTGGTTAATTATCTTCGCATAAATGGATGCCTTATGTGACATTTATTTCTACAACACATACATATAAGTTCACACAACAAATAAATAGTAAATTTACAATTCATACCGAATAATACATAAAACAGGAAAAGATACATAGAAATATGGTAAAACTTCTCTTTATTAATTCTTCGCATGGTTACAAACTCGACCTGCCCTACGCACTCAGTTGTAGGGGACCATGCACTCAGCTCCGTACTACTAGGCCTCTACGCACACAACTGCAGAGCCTTTTCCTACTCTACGACCCAAAGAAATAACTTACGCTTTGACTCAATCAATTCCTTAGACTCATCATGCTTCTATCTTATTAGTTGTTTTCTACACTTAGTGCCTTGCTCTATTTATACAATTCCATGGTTCGCAGACCATGGGTAGATCTTCCAAGCAGACATTATATTACAAAAACAAGATCAGACAACCCTGTGCCTCTATTATGACTTTGTGCTCCACACCCACAAATCGCGGAGTATTTATAATGGACTCGGTCAAAACTTGGGCTTTATGCCTCCAAAACATGATTTGTGGGGATTCCATGCCCAGTCCCCCAACACAAAAATCATGACTTGCCCTCGAGTGACTCCATCAGTGCAGAGATATTCGCACGAAGTCCCTCCAACCTTTCTCGAACCGCGACAAGGTCGGCAACGCACTGAGCGACTGCCTGTTGAATCTCGTGCGCCCATTGTTCCGAGACTGTGGTGTCGAAACTGCTTCCCTGGACCTGTTGTTGTGTCCCCTACATTTGTTTATAGCCTTGCCCCTTCTTTCAACTATTTGGAGTGTGAAGACTATCCTTATCTCGGTTAGTTAGATAACCGGGCCACCCATATATGGCTTCAATCAAATTCCATTCACTTTACTTGTGAAAGCTTCTCCATTTAGCTTAAATAGTTGCACCGCGCCTCTATCTGTGACTTCCTTAACAACGTATGGGCCAGCTAATGCATCTGGAATTTCCCTAGGAATTTATCAAACTTACTGTCATATAGTAACATTAAATCGTTTACTTTGAAGGTGCACAACCTAATATGTCGATCTTGCCAAGCCTTTTAACATTGGTTTTGTACCTACTGATTGTAGCCAACCAGAAACCATTCATCTCCCAGTTCTTCCAACTACGCGAGCCTCTCTTCCAAATCTCCATGGTCCATCATACCTATGAGCGCTATGATGCGCAGACTAGGCACAATACACTCCATTGGCATGATAACTTCCACACCATAAACCAACTAGAAAGGTGTCTGTCTTGTCAGTTTCTTGCACGTTGTCCTATAAGCCCATAATACTTCAAGAACGTGTACATCCCAATCACTCCACTACAAGTTGTTGACTTTGGTTAGTGCACTCTCTAGTATTTTTTTGAATGCTTCTACTATCCATTGGCTTGTGGGTGATACGGTGTGTTTTTCTGATGATACATTTGAAATTATTTTGTTAACGCACTGATTGTTTCGTTCAGGAAACGTGTACTACGATCACTCATCAATATCTTCGGACATCCAAATCGAGTCAATATGTGTTTGAATAGAAATTTTGTAGCTGTGGTAGTTGTGCAATCTTTTACCAGCTGTGATTTTTGCCACTGAGTTGGGTACACTATCGCGGTGATAATTTATCTCGCACTTGTCTTTTCGTGATGTTTGATAAGGTCTATAAAGTTGATTTCCCACTTTTCATAGGGTTGCAACATCATTTGTGGATTCAAAGGAGTCTCATCTCTCCGCGATGGTTTACCCATTCTTTGACATACATCACACACCTTGCAGTGTGCTTTTGAATCCTGATGAAGGCTTGGCCACCACAATGCTACGCGGAGGATCTTCTACGTGGTTGCTCTTCCTACATAATGTCCTCCTGCAGTGGCCCCATGCATGTCTTCGAGGATATGACTACGTTCAAATTCAGGTACATAACTTCATAGTATCTCACCATTTCCCATCTTATATAGGTGTCTTGCGATGACAGAAAAATTTGTCATGCGCACCACTAGTTCCTTCTTCTACTCGACAGAATACTCTTTCAGCGTAGTTCCAGTCATGAGAAAGTGGATTATGTCTCTGAAGTGTCCATCTACTATGCGCACAAAAAAAAGCTATGCATGAGGTAATCCTTCCTCCAAACTAGTAGGTTCCTCTCCAGTCTCACTTCGCGACAAGTGATCCAGTCCCGCATTTAGGTGTCTAGGATTAACAATGACCTCAAAATCATATTCTTGGAGTAGTAAGAGCCACCTGCATATGTGCCCCCCCAACACAGGCTTATTGATGAAGATTTTTAGTGCAGAATGGTATGGATACATATTGAAGTGTCCCCCTAGCAAATAATGCCAATATTTTTAGATTGCGTACACCATAGTCGATCCCTCACATTCAGTTGTTTAATAGTTCTTTTCTACTTTAGACAACCTGCGACTCGTGAACGCGATAGGGTGATTCAATCCCTCTCCACCCTGTTGTGTTAGGAAAACTCCCAGCACTATACACGATGTGTCAACGTTGACATGAAACTCTAGATCCCATTTTGGGAAGACAAGGATCAGTGCAGTGGCCAATTTCTCTTTTAGTACATCCAGGATTTTCATGCAATCATCATTCTAGCAAAATGTGACATTATTTTAATCAGCTTCTCCATCAGTGTGGTGATCTAGGCATAGCTTTTAATGAACTTCCTATAATACCCTGCATGTCCCAGGGTAGCACGTAGCTGTTTGACACTTTGCGGTGCTTCCAAATTCAGAATCACTGCAATCTTCACAGGGTCTACCATCTGTCCCTATCTGCAAACCACATGTCCCAAGAAGTTCTTGAAGGGAACAAGGAATGTTGACTTCTTGAGGTTCAGTGTGATTTGGTGTGGTCGGTAGGTATTCAACATCAAGCATAAGCTCACTACATGGTGCTTAACTAGCCCAAATACAGTCCAATCATCCAGATAAACCTCTAGGAACTTGCCGATATATTCTTTGAATGTTGCGACAACTATGCACGAAAAGATGGTCGACACATTCTTCAACCCAAACGGCATAATGCTATATTGAAAGTAGCCCCATTCAGTTGTGAAGGTCATCTTACTCCTATCTTCTAGTGCAATTTTGATCAGGTGGCACCTTGAGAATCTAGTAGTGAAAGAATATGTTTCCTGCCCCTCGACATTTTCTAGTACTTCATTTGTGAATGGAGTTGGGAACAGGTCATGTACACATGTGCCATTCAATTTTCTAAGGTCCACAGATATTCTTATATTTCCCTTTTGCTTATTTTCCTGCACTACCATAGGGCTTACCCAATCAAATTCTTCCACTCAATGATTCTGGCCGTGAGCATCTTCTCTAGTTCTATGCAAACCTTCTCCTTGTACTTTAGGTTCAACCGGTAAGGCCTCTACTTAACTAGCTTTGCGTTAGGCTTTAATGTGATCCACATCATTCCTAAATCTTTGATGATTCCTTTTAAGTTCATGATCTTGGTGGGGAACAGGTCCTAGTACTTGCGGAGTAACCCAAGAACTTTATCCACCATTGCATCATCCCAGTAGTCACCAAGCATTGCATACTTATGTTTGACTTCCGTACCAATGTTCACCTGCTTTGTCTTTATTGGTGTGGTTATGTTAGGGTCTTCAATCAATGGCCCTTGAACCTCACGATAGCCTTAAGTTTCTCGAATGATAAATTTTCGTGGATCCTCGTCATCTTCTTTGATATTTACATTGTAACACTCCAACATGCAGCTCAGCTAGGTCACCCATTCATGCGGAATCACTTCTATTGGCTCTTGGGGTATTTTAAAGATAGTTTTTTTACTCCTTGTAGCATGTCATCAACATTGTCCCACCAACAATCCTCAAATGTGATGTTTAATAGGAAACCTTCTTGCAAGATATCCCATTCACTCGTCCCATGGCGGAGGTCTCTATATACCAGTTCATGGGTATGATATCTAGGGTATGATGAAAGAGGTGCACCCACTTGGGTTGTGGCTCTTCCCCATAGACCTTTTTCCATTTGGCGAGGTGTGTGTGTTGTTCATCACATCCATCATACTTTTTTGTTAATTACATCGAAAGGTTCCCAAACTATATACACACCATCCTCTTGCATTTGCACCAGTCCCCAAAGCTTCCTTGGTGCATACCACACCACCTCACAGGCATAGCATGCAGTACCCATTTCAAAGCTTCAAAACATTGTTGTTCCGGCACCTCCCTTTCAGACATGCTTAGGAAGTCATCTACCTTACTTAACCCATCATACATAGGTAGATCCCTTACCTCCATTGACACATAGTGCAACAATCTCGTTGTCATGTTTCAATTCAGCATGGTTACCTTGTGTAACCAATTCTGCCATCATTCTATCTCCTCATCAGAATTTGATGTGTAGGAGCTTTCGTGCTCCCATGAGATTCATCCATCCACAGTTGGATTTACCCAGTCTTGCTCTTATGCAGTTATCTTGTATATGTAGGGAAAGTCATCATCGCTTTCATAGTCACGCACTGGCTCTGTGTAGCCCGATCCTTCTGTAGGGTCCAAAGGTACAACTATGCACAAAGACGTTTTCTCAAAAATCATCTTGTGCTTCTTTAGGTTTATCACCGCATTCATGTCAGTGGCCCAATCTATTCCTGGTAGCACAAGGTAGGGATTGTTGTCATCAACAATCTCTATCACTTCGAAATCTTCTTGCGCACATGCTCCTTCTATATCCACTGCGATTCCCTGCAATCTTCCAATAGGTAGGATCTTTTGTTGGTTCACAATTCGTAGTTGGATGGGAGACCATTGCAGCTTAGACCTTCCCATGTGCTCCGATGTTTGCTTCGACAGAATGTTTGGATCTGATCCTAGGTCCATAATCACTTGGTCCATCTCATATTCCGCGATCTACACGGTCAATATCATCTCCCTTCCTGTCCCCATCGCATGATTTTTGATCTTCCAAACTACGTACAGTTCTCCTGGAACGGTCCCAACACATCTATTTATAAGTTCCCATAGTACCTTTACAGACTTTCTATCACGTAGCAACTTCATAAATATTTTCAAGAATGTCGTGAGCATCGATGCGTTCATTTTTGGCTCTGGTCTGTCTTTGCTTCCTGAACTGGAGGCATCAGTGAAGCTCCTCTTCACTTCCATAAAGGTTTCCTTAGCACGCTCCAAGTCAAGCTATGTTTCTTTCATCGGAGCCTTATGAACCCACGTACTCTCTTCAGGCTGCTTGCATTTGTCATTGCGTGTTGTAATTCCACTTTGGAGTAGAATATTCACATTCGAGTCTTCCTCGCGTAGCTCAAACCTCATCATTTGTAGGTTCTGAGTCGGGGGAGGTTGGAGTGCTTCCTTGTCACACAACCTTGGTATCAGTGTGGGACAATCCTTGATGTCATGATCAAAAAATTTACAATACAAGCATGATGGATGCGTTAGATTTGTAAAATCATGAGAAAAATGTCCTAGCCTTCCACAATTGTAACATATTAGCTATCCACGACCTCTTCCAAGTCGTCCTCCACCTCGGCCTCATTGCGCCCCTGAAATCTGGTTCGTGCCATCCCTATTTTGTAGTCAAGGGGCCACATTTTAGCATGAATTCTGTAGGTAGGAGTACTATCCATCATTAGCTCACATCTTCTATAGGTGCACTCATCATTTCCCACTGATCTATAGAAATTACAGAACAACTGCTGAGAATTCTGCGTTTACTTCTGCAATAAATGGAAGTTATCTATAGCATGCTTTCCTCCTATTTAACAAATTGCGCACCACAATGCAGGTGTTGCACTAGGTCTTGCTTGTGCCTCAGTCTCAATGGCATTTATCCTACTCCTGCGAGGTAATTTGCGAACACTGAGAAGTGGTCCTTGTGATGTTCCTCACCCTTGCACTTTACGCACCATACCTCATTGTGCACTTCTAGGCGAGCTATCATGTCTTGCTTTAGACTCTACATCTCAAGGCATAAGTTTTTCAACTACCCGTGAATCTGCTACACTCCCAATTTGGGATCTTGTATCGGGGTATCATGCAGTCTCATCGCAATCTCCAAGGCCTCGTCTTGAGTTGTTAGCCTCTGTTGTGACAGCGCATTCCTTAAATGCAGCATTAACAATGCTACAAACCACTCGTGGTGTTGTCCATTCGTCAATGTCATGTTAGCTTCACGAATTGTGCACTTCAGCATCTGATCCAACTCCCAAGGGGTCTCGCCTGGTAGCATTGTTATTTCCTTGAACCCAATGATCGACTGCACCTCTGACTTTAACCTGCTAAATTCTTTGTTTTGCGGAGTTTGGATATCTGTGATCCTTGTTATTACTCAGGTTTTTCCCTGCTTCCTGAAGGGAATATGGCCAAGGTAACCACTGACCAATCTTTTAGCTACAGGTTCTAGCCTACCTGCAACCAGAGAGGGCTCTGTCTTTATAGTTTAGCTTTGTTGATGAATTTTTTTAGGCTAGTTATGGTGTACTGTTTTTTTTGAATTTGGTGGGTTGGTGAATTCAGATAGAATTGAGATACATATCATAGGATAGTTTGTTCCATTGGGTAATGGAGTTGAGGTATTTGTGCTGCAGAAAGTATATTTATGAAGACAGAATGTTGCTGCAGAGCCAGAATGTTGCTCCAAGCTATCGTAGAGAACTCGGCCTGTGGGAAGTGCTTTCACTCCTGCTACACTTGATGATGAGCTAGCTTGATTGCCAGCATACCTATTCAATTTATTTACATAATTAATGTGTTTCACTAACTTATCATTAACGACCAAAGGACTTGGTATCCCTTTACTTAGCAAAACTGCGAATTTCTCCATAAAAGAATTTATTTCTACTTGCATGTCTTGGCATCATCTCTTTAAGTTCTGCATTAAAGTTCTCTTGGTCAGAACTCTTTTGATTTCCAGAATGGTGTCTGTCATGTCTAAGATGGAAAGTACTTCTAATTGTTCTCTATTTTTGGTATTCAAAAAATTGATAAGCCGATGGGCCTCCTCTAGCATTTTACCCAACGCTGCTCTGGTTTGCTAAATTGTTGCATAGGCTGTTTTCACTAGGTCTAGCTGCTCATAGATCACTTGGATTAATGACCATATTTCATTTATAGACTGAAGGATAATATCCCAAAGGATTTTCCTGATTTCTGTCAACGGCTTATCAGAAGTGAGTTCTTGTTCTAAGGTTTTCACATTACCTTCTAAGGCTTTAATCTCCCTATTCTTTTCCACAATAATTATTTTGGAGATATCATAATTCTTTTCTACCTTAGCCATTTGCTCTTTCACTTTTTTCAACTCTGTGACCTGTAACCATAGTTCTTTGATGGCCTTTATTAATTCTTTTGTGCTCATATTAATACTACTACCTAGTGTTCTACCTATTGTTGATGTACCTATAATTACCTCTACTATGACTGTTGGGACATTTGTAGCTACTGCAGTTGAGACTATGGGGATTACCTCAGGAGGCTAAGAGGTCGACTCTCCCTGCTTTTCCTTTAGTTATTTTTACAATTCCTGCTCTGTATCATTGAATATTTCATTAAGTTTTAAGAGCAGGTCCATCATGTCTTCTTCTTATTTCTATTGTATAATGTTTACAGTTTGTGGATGCCTTGAAGGAGGCAATTTGAGCTGTTTCCTTAAGGCAACAATGTCCTCTTCCTTTTTCTTGGTTAGTTCCTTTATGCCTTTAGCATATTTAGGATCATGTCCCAATCCAATAGTGAAATCTTCTAGTGATTTGATCATGTTATCCTCGGCCAGAGAAGAGGCTTTCTCCAAATTTAATTGAGCAATTGTATTATCCAAGGAATTTTGCAACTTGTGGGCCAGCATTGCTTTGTCAGTCAATGTGGAATTAACCATTTCCCCAGTTTGTTTGTGGAGCTCAATTTGGTCCATAGGATGAATATCTTTAGCCAGGACCTCCAAGTTGGTTCTAATGTAATCTGTTGTTGACTAGGGTTGTTGTACCTTTGGCTTAAAGTTACTCATCAACATTTTTCCTTCTTTAATGTCATAGGCTGACATTAATCTCTGCTGGTTTGTGGGGGCCATTTTCAAATACTGACTGTAAATTTGAATCCTTATAGGATCATTTCTGGCTTTTATCTCTATGAAATTCTTCTTGATGTCTAAGGCCTACTTGCTTTGTGGTCTGAGGGATGACACTTTTGTACTCTGTTGTCTTTCTAGTTCTTGCATCTATGAACTAGGAGATGTTCCTCCTACTGTAAAAGTTTGTTGGCTGGCTCTTTATTCTCTCTGGTTGTATACAGTTTCCTCAATTATTTCCTTTTATGACAAAGGGTTCAACCTTTGCCTCTTTGCTCTAGGTTGTTCTGCAGGTCCAATGATAGGTGTGGTGGTTTCTCTGTCCATCTTTAGTGTCTTTCCACATTTAGAGGAGTTTGCAATGTTGGGCTTTCTGCTGCTTTCGTTTGGGCTGGAGGAATTTGCACTTGACTTTGTTCTCTGGACTTCGCATGCTAACTTTCCATTGTAGGTTGCTTTGTGGTCTATATTTCTTTGCCTTTGGATGTTGCTGGTATGTTGGCTTCCTGTGGAGGTTGTTGAGAAGCTCCAGCAGAGAATGTAGTAATTTCTGATTGTTGAGGCAGCTTGAGTGATACCTGTCAAAAAGAGTCCAGGTCAAGGGTTTTGCAAAGATATTTCATAGCAATTTCCATCTTTTCTTTCTCACTAATTTCTTCTGTTAGGGTCCCTTCTACCCATTCATCCTAATTTTCAAACTCTTTGATTTCTAGGATCCTATGATGTATATAAACTAACAACCTATTTCTTGTCCTTCTGTCACATATGAAACTATTTGGGTGATAGGGCACCCACAAAAATCTTTTCTTCAATCTAAGGTGTTCTTCTAAGATCTTTTCAGCTTCTTGCGATGCATCCCTAGAATAGATGACAAAAAGGCCTAGTTGGTTCTTTATTCTTAACTGAGTCTTCTTCTTGGCAGCATAAAAATAGATTAAGTCTTTATTTATGATCTGTCTAAGATAATCTAGTCAAACAATCTCATGGGCACATATTTAGGCAACTTGAAGGGCAAAGTTCACACCCATACATTCTCATTTCTGTGTGATTTTCGTACAAGTACCAATCGCCTATCATATACTATTTGGAGAGTTAGAGAATCTTCTTCATGTCATGAGTGATTCTAGGAGGGGGAACTCCTATAAATAGAGTGGTTGCTAGATGTATAAATCAATCAATGAATTCATTATAAGTATAAGGGGACTCATAGGTATTATGGAAGATTGAGGTCCAAAAGATCACAGACCTTCGATTTCCCTTTGAATCCAATTTCCTGATGGGGAAAGGAAAGTTGTCTGGCTGATGATATAACAAGAGATGGTATATAGAAGATTTATATTTGAGGACTCCTTCTCTTTCCAAATTCATGAACTGATCATGGATTTTATTAGCAATGAAAGTCGCATAGTCATATCTGACAACAAAGGGCTGTCCTAGGGTAAACATTGACAATAGAATTACGGTGATATCATTAGAAAATTCACTAGAATTAAATCCCATGATCAGGGATATCATTTCAACAATACATTTTCCAGCTTCAGCGAAACAGGTCTGCAGATAGGGAGGTGGGCCTTGAAGTTGGTGGTCTGGTAACATAAACATCTGAGCAATACAGGTTATCTCTGATTTGGGCAACTGAGGGGCTTTCTCAAGTAGATATCCCAGGGAAAGAGGAGCAAGGGGCTGAGTGGAAATAGTTCATTTCATTAATTGACATAGAAGTTATGGGAAAAAGAATAGTTTGGGATGGGGAAATAATTGCTCTATAGACAACATCATAGTTCGCATAGCATTGATGAATGATATCTGGGAAAACATGGACTGAGGAGAGGAAATACATGGGAATATTGGGTTCCCACAGTGGAAATATGTCAGACTTGTTTAGATAACTATCCTTGACTTGGTAGAAGGCCTGAAGATGGTTCCTATCACTAGATAAATCCTTTATTTGAAAATCTTTGTCAGCGAGGGGTAGATAATCTAAGTCTTTATGAGGTGTATTCATGGGCACGACATTTAGGGCTATGGGAGTTTCCATATTTGGTTCTTGTGTATTCAAACTGAAATTCAGGCTTTGTGTGGAAAAAACGGACCACACAGTAGTTTTGAGGACTTTTGTGGTAATTACAGACTATTTCTAACTTGAATTTTGGCTTTCTGAGGTATAATTTTCAGTGGAAAACTGAAAGTGCAGGGTTGTACGAAAAAAATGGAGAAATGCCTGGATTAAGGAGGAAATCCATATAGTGGCAGGTTGGTTGATAGGTTGTGAAGCTTGTGTTGTAGTCTTGGTGGTCCGGTGGCGGTTGAAAAGTTGGAACAGTGGATTCGGCCGTTAATTGGCATGGGAACTCGACACAATGCATTACAGTGAAAATTACGTTTTATTGTTCTTTTAACGAAATTTGGTTTGGTGGGTGTTTTTTGGCATTTATTGGATGGATGACATCAATGTGATGGGACATTTTGTCGTTACACGGAGGGTGGTAAGTGGTTTACCCCATACCACTTTTGGGGTTGGGTGGATTTGGGCTGGGGGTTAGTGAGCATGTGGAACGAGCGACCCGTGGCGAGGCTACGACAGAAAATTGCCTGGTGATTGTGACTTAAAGTGTGGTCACCAGGGGGGTCATGATATGATCGTCAACTGTCGGATGGAAAGGTCGATATCGGATGGCTGACAGACTCTCGAGATGGCAGAGTGTTAATTTGCAGTGGGCCCGATATATTTATCAATGTTTTAATTGTATCGATGTCATTTCTATTGGTCAAGGAATTGGTTATTAATTAACCCATATGGTTAATTAATCCCTTTGGTGTGGCGAGAGAAATTGATTAACAAACTTAGAATAAGTTTATTAATCCTTGTTTTTTAAACAATGACTATGTTCATATTTCAACTGGGGCGGGAATACATAAAAAATCAGGATTTTTCACATATTTACATAGTACGGGAATAGGTAAACTTTTATCTGGGATTTATATATTATAAGCTAAAGTTAATATGAAATAAAACGATAAGTGCTAAGTTTAAATGTTAGGAATTTACATTAAAACATAGGCTAAAGTGGGAAAAGGGGTTGTTCAAGTGATATTATACATTTCCTAAGTAAAATAGGTTTTTTCACTTAGGCAACTTTATGAAACGAAATGAATGGTGGATGGATGCTTTATGAGTACTTAGACTTTTAGGTCATTGGGACAAGGGTGCAGTCCCTCCAGAAGTCACTTTTTTTACCATTTTATTCTTCTTACCCTTTGATTTTTCTTTTAGGGCGTACTCTCTTTACATTACCTAAATTTTTTTCATTTCTTGACAATATGGAAAACCTTTGCAAGAAGAAAAGGTATGAACATATTACAGAGCTCATCAATTCAATCATAAAATATGACACCTATTGGTATAGGAGCATAATAGTTCCCAAGATTGGTTTTGGGGTTAAGATGGCCAATGTTTCCAAGGAAAAGGTGTGTTCCATTTACTTTGAGCTGGATGTGCATAAGCTTGAGATTGTGAATTAGGCTCTTGCATTATATCAAGCTAAATAGGCTGTCATGGTCCTCTTGGAGATACATAATAGTGTTACACTGGTAATTGACTTGCTCCATTGCCCTCTTAGTAAAATTCCTTCAACCTTGGTAATGATGGATAATGTTTAACATCATGTGATTCTACAACACAAATATCGACATTTTATTTTCCTTCATATTGCATTCTTAACATTTCTACTTGTTTTGTTAGATTGCTAAGAATTTTTGTTTTAAAATCATTAAACAAATTTTGAAGTTTAGCATGACTTACCAATCTTGATGCTGATTTACCTACTCTTGTCTTTCCTATTCATATGTGTTTGCATGTTTGAAAAATTTCCTCAAATGATAATTTAGATACATCACCTCTACTCATGATATTAAGGTGATCAATCCACTCATCCCTAATTGACTAAGTAAGAGGGTTTTTAGTGTGTCGGAACCTAAATGAAGTTTTCCTCTCTTAACATTGTAGATGAACCTCTCTATTAGATCCTCAAGGCTCTCATCTTCTCTCTGATTCATTCTAAAGATTTCTTCTTTAAGATCACGATCTTTATATTTTTCTAGAAATATATTTTTCATATCATTCCATGATCATATTGAATTAGTCCCTAAACTCATGAACCATTTAAGAGCTCCATCCTTCAATGTTGTCAGAAACAATCTTAGTTTTGAGTTTCTAATAAGTAACCATAAGATCTATAAACAATTTCAAATTCAAAGAGAAATATTTCTGGATCATCTGAGCTTAGGCCATTAAAATTTGGAAGAAAAGATGGAGGGATGTTCTTCATGTGCACATTAACATCAGTATCTTGAATGGGAAATCCGAGACGATCTTCCTAATTTTCATCATTTCCATCCATTTCTTCTACATTCTTTGCCATATCTTTTTCTTCTTATACTTACAAAAGTGAATGGTGATATGGTTGTTACTGCACCACATGACCAATTGGGGGGGGTGGGTTGCTGTTGGAGATTTTTTTTACTGTTGTTATGATTGAATGAAAAGACTAATGCAATGCACTATTCTAATTTTGAAATGAAATATGCCTAATGCAATTATTTTTTTGTTTTTTCAAAAAGTAAAAAGAAATGAATTGACCAAGGAAGAAAACAATGCATACTTTGACACCTCCGTGGCAATGGTGCCAAAAATTGATGCGCCTCGGTCTTTCAACAAGAATTTTTCAACTACCAAGGCTATCGAATTTAATTATCAACCTTGGGTTCGTACAAACTTAAGACATATCAGCACTATATGTGCCGCATAAAATGTGTACTTTCTTTGTTGTCCTAATGCTAAAACACACCATTTTCTAACTAACTGCCAAGAAAATATGCTTCGCAATAATGCTAAATTATCATGAACCATATCCTGCTATCTAAGCATGGAAGTAAGAAGCATCAAACATCACTAATGTGAAAGTAAAGGGTCTAAAATAAATCCGTTTTTGTCTTTTTTCCTTTTCATGCAAAATCAAGTATGCAAACTAATTTCCTTTGGTGATGTGGCAAGTGAATTTAAGGATGTTGAAGATTGGATGGAAGGGTTAGGAGATGGTTGGATGGTGTGGGACACCCTTGAGAGGATTTTGCTGACTTTGTAGAGGTTTTCCATCAATTCAGCCTCAAAACAGGCCATTTCAGGGAAACCTTCAAGATGTACTAGAAACCTACAGGATCTTTTAGGGAAACCTTCAAGATGTACTAGAAACCTATAGGATGATCCTGTAGGAATTACAAGAAACCTATAGGATACAACCGAGAGGAAAATGTGTGGTGTTGGAGGTGATGGTTGGAATGTAGTGCGAAAATTCCTAGGATCACTCAGAACTCAAAACCAAAGTCGGAAGATGGATGGATTCACTCAAAATGCTTGGAGAAATTTCCTTGTGAAATGTTCAAATTGGTTAGGGTTTAATTCCTAAGAAAATCAAATCTGAATTGGATGCGACAATTTTTTTTATTAACTAGGATGTCTTAGGTCCCTATTCCAAGTGGAATCACTCAAGAAGACCTCTGTTAACCCATTCTAAAAAAAATAAAAGAAACATTACTAGTCGAAAATCTAGAAATTCGGGAACTAGTGAGATAATAAATATAAAAAATGCCTAGCCAAATCAAGTGAAAATGCAACGGGATAACCTTTTTTATGAACTAGAATTTTTTTCTGATATAATTCAAGTGGAATCAAGTTGATTGAAGTTCGTTAGCGTGCTCTAAAAAATAACAGAAATTTATTGTTCTTTCCTAAAAAGGACGTCCAATAATCTAGATTTGGGAATAAGAACACTAATCCAAGAAACTAAATGATTATTATTAACTTCCAAATATTTTACAAGGATGAAATAATTCTTGTGATCTTGCAAAAGAACTTACATAAACCATTTAACTCAATCCTATAACAAGAAATCATTAATACTAAATGAAGAAGTAGAAAGAAATAAAAACTAGAGATGCATGTGAATAAGCAACGAAAAGAAGGATAGAAAATGATAAAAAATGGCTTTGAGGCTCCTAGGATAGCCAAGCCAAAGGAAACTTAGAGACCTATGGAGTATAACAATATTTAGAGGTTGAACATGACACCAATCTTCATTATTTTCATAAAAAAATTACATCCCTACAAGAAAATACAATGGAGCTGCAAAAATACAAGCTCTCTCTGCAATAAAATTAATGAGAAATCTACTTCTAGAGGAAAATTCCACTTGGTTCTTATAAAAAATGATTATTAACCATTCCCCATGAATGGAGGAAGCTTTCCCCACAAAAATCCTTTGATTAGTGGATCTAGTCCCCAATACTAGGAATTTGCATTAAATGGCACGTAACACTTTCCTAGTTTTTCTCAATCATTCCCTAGAGGAAAATTCGACTTGATACTTATAGAAAATGATTAAGAATCATTCCCCATGAATGGAGGAAGCTTTCCCCACCGAAATCCCTTGATTAGTGGATCTACTCCCTTGATTGGTGGATTTCCTCCCTTAATTAGTGGAACACATTCCTAGATTTTCTCAATCATTGGAGTTCCAAAATTTGTGCCATAATTCCATAATACCTTGTTGACTTATTATTTATTATTGATCGTCCAGTAGTATTGAACAACTCCCTTAATTATCTCTTGCTCCAACTCCTCAAAATCTGCCCAATATTCTCATAATATTCCACAAGAAATAAATACTATTAGGCACAAATATTCAATTATTCATAAACCTTCCTAATGAATATATTAAATTTAAAAATAAATTATCTAACGTAGAAAGAGAGGTTTAATGTGCTAAAGGATGGTCATGAGCCTTAATTTATGTTTTAAATTAGAGGCATTGGCCTTAATTTATATCTTATTTAGAGGCCCATCAGAGTACATAAGTGGATCTACTTCTGGGTACTCACATATGAATTCTCCGTAGTATTTTCAGTATGCTCATATCTATATGGGGGTGCTATGAATGATAATCATGCACATACACTCATATGTTTTCTAGAAGTCACGTACACATACTAGGGTTTTGTACTATGACTTCTTAAGTTATGTTTGCTATTGTCTATCAATGATGTCTCTATGATGATAATTTATGTTTGAGAATGTTGTTTTGGTTGAATTGGTTATAGAATGGAATGTTGATTAGTGATGATACTACTCCATGGAGATACATAACTGGTTCAATGATCTATGTATGGTTCAATGATTGTTTTAATTCTATGGTGATTGGTGATTCAGTGTTCAATATTCTAAGATTTGTACACAAGTGTGATACAGAGGAAACATTTATATACGTAGATGTGCTTCATAATTGTAGTGTATACATTCTCGTTTAGGTGGATCCATTATGAAATATTATGAAATGTCATCAACATAGGTGCTGAGGGTTCGAGCCTTCAGTAAGGGAGCTTCCTTTGAGTTATAACTAGTAAATTTGTGCAAAGGGTAGGTGCTCCCTTCTAGTAGGGGATGGTAAACAATATTAGGGGGTTGTAGCTCCCTTCCATTGGGTACTAGAGAATGAGAAAAGGTTGTAGCCTTCTTTAGGTGGGTGTCTTCATACTTGTTGTGTAGGTAAATCCCCTCTGCGGACAGAGGCGATCCCACTAGGCTAACTGAGGTCTAGCAACAATAAAACAACGCTAACACGCAGGTTCCTAATTGCAAAATAAAGACTGATGATGAGGGCCTACCTTGAATCCAATGCTAGTATTTGTAGAAGAGTCATCGCTCCCATTCTTTCGCTTCAGTTGGTCACAATCCTCACGATCCTCGTGAACAGACACCTACACATGCAAAGAACAACACAAATACAAGCATAAAATCCAAGAAATGCAACTATATATCAGTCAAAAAGGATATAACTCAAACATAATTATAAAGAAAATAAGAGTGGAACTATAATGATAGTTGTCTATTATTATTGATAAACAAAGAAGAATACAACCAAGTTCTGACGTCCAATCCTCCTTTGGTTGGGTGATCAGCAACACATGCCTTGCAAATCTTGTTGGGAATGGGGAACAAGCCTCTCTCTCCTTGATTACTTGGACAAAGATCTCCTCATTAAAGATATAGCCTTATGGGGATGAACAAGGCCTCTTGTAGCATGAGCTTAGCAATTCTCAAACTTTGGGACTTAGAATTTGGTGCTTGAAGAGTAGATTTACTAACTAGCTTGTCAAAGGCAAAGGTACAAGCATATATAGAGGGAGGAGAAGGAGATAAGATCATCCACGAGATTCATGGGATTGTCCTTATCATTAGGAAGCTTCCATGAGAGGTGGAGAAATACTTCCCTTCTGTGGAGATTCGAAGCCCAACTGAACTAACTGAAACTGGAATCAGTTCATGGATAGGTTAGGAAGAACCTTCACAAGTTGGTTTGTTAAAAACTTTACCCTACAGGGTTGGCGCTAGTGCGACTCTAAGACAAGGTGCCAGATGGCGCGCCGTCTTTGGAAGATTTCCCCCATTGGCGTGAGTGATACGCTGAGGAACAACACCAATGGAAAAAGGGCTATTTTTATGGGTATTTTGTAGAATTTGTCTTCAGGGAACATGAAGTACATACTCAAGGGGATACAATGGAGGTGTTTTCAGGTTATATCACTTCTGACAGGTCCTGGAATAAGTCCTCCAATGTGCGGGAGAAGTGGTAACAGGGACAGTGACAAATTATTGTGTAACAGATGCCCCCTAAAGCATGAGGCCCGAAAGAGAGAGGGGTGAAATTCTTTACAAGAACATGGTCGACTGAAAACACGCCCGCTGGAGAACCTGTATGGAGTACAACTGATATCTCAAGTACATGATGTATGTGGTATGGGCGCAGCGATCCATAGCAGAGTATATAAAAACTGGATCCAAGGTATGGACGCAGCCATCCAGCGAGGATCAATGAATAAACTCAGGAATGGTCGCAGCCATCGAATGAATGAGTCATGTAATGATTACAATAATCCACAAAATGCAACCTGGATCTCAGCAGACAAAATCCAGGGTCTTGTGCTCCATCTCGACCTGAACAAAGTACAACTTCAAGCATGCGAATATAGGAGTCAAAGTCAAACATGCAGGAACATCGTCTGATTACTAGTTAATGATGAAAACTGTTAACAGACGCGAGAGGTACCACCAATAATGACAATGGTCCTCAAGCTATTATAGGTACAATCCACGGCGTACGAATCAGTGAGCCGGTGTCAAACACCCATAGAATCATTCGATCGGAGGGTAATGATGAAATCCTCGCGCCAAACATGAAGAACTTGCAATTGAGGCATGCAGGCTCCAAGGTACCTGAAGGGAATCTCTAATTCAACTTCATGGATGCTGAGCTGAAGTCGACAAGAAGCGACGTTAATCGAAGATGGGCGATAATGTTTCCCACATCATCGACACGAGACAGAGAAGGATAAGATATTTTGTGTGAGGTATCAGAGGGAGGTTAAGTATTCTACAGAGGTCAACTTCTCTTGAACATATTGGCGGCACGACAGTGGATTTGGCAGTATTTGACATCAAATGATCAGGGGTCATGGTGACGAGGCAATGAGTAGATGAGAGGTCAAATAGGATAACCCAAACCCACAGAGGCAATTGTGAAAACAAGATGAGATGTCCCCACCCAGACACGAATGCAGACAAGTGCCATCTTCAAGAGCGACATACTACCAACATGACGATAATTGTGGTTCCTTTTTCCCCACCATTTTTGGCGAGTACTCCAATTATTTTTGGATGACAAGCTTGACGGGGATAGCATATGCTTGGGAGGCGTCATTTCGACGGAATCCGATGTCATTAAGTTTTAACGAGTCTAACAAAGGAAGAACTCGACGTCTTTTCATGTTTGGAGAGTTTGAAAAGATAGCAGAAAGGTAAACTCCAGGGGTATTCTTATTCGTAAAGTTGTGTCTCTCGAGCCCGAAAAAGTATAAAACAATGCTCAAAAGAACCACTCGATCATTACGACCGAGGAGTACTTTTCATAAATAGTGATTCCGATCTGAAAAAGTAAAAAAGCGATCGAAACCACGTCACTTCGTGACTGTTAACGAACCTGAAACGACAAGGGGCCAACAATCTTTTCATTTTTACACGGTCAGAAAAGGGTTTAAAGATGACCACCTCTCATTTACATTTAACGAGTCGAGAGGGCCAACCCGGCATTCTTTTCACATTTAGAGAGGTATAAAAGAGCAAGAAGGTGACTCCAAAGTGACTTTTTCGTGTATTTACTGAGTCCAAAAAAGGTATAAAATACAACTCGTTCCATCTCATAAGCCGCACAAACACTTGTCGCTGCACAAAAGACCGGCGTAAAATAGATTTTCGACACAAATATACATAAATTATTCATAAAATGAGTTTTAAAACCTATTCGAGGGCCAAAAATTTATAAAATGGGTGAAAATGGTATGAAAAAAAATTACTTTTCACTTTTTACCTTTGGAGAGCGACATTAGGGATTTTGGTGTGCGATTTTCAAGTGGCGATTGCGACAAATCCAGTTGACCATTCGGAGCACCGTCAGTGTCAGGTAAGAGGTCTCTTCCTTTACTCCATTTCTATCCATTTGAAATTTGTTTGAAATTCTTTTTTCATCTCCTATAGGGAGGATTTTTAAAATTAAGGGTTGCGCCCATTGGCGCGGGTTTTACACACGGACCCATGCCAATGGGGCAACTTTCCCAAAGGGCACGTGCCCATGGGCGCGACTGTTTTAGAAACAGTCGCGCCAACGGCCGCGCAGGTTTTTTGGTCAATTTTAATAAATTTAAACTATATTTCTCTGCATTTTTAAATTATATAAGGATCTAATTCATTGTTTTGGGCTTATGATTGCAGGGAAATACGTGAAAATGATAATCGTGTGGAAAGAAGGAGAACATGACCAAGTGGACACATTGGCCTTAGCAGATGAGGACTGTATGGAGGCTCTTAAAGCATGTGGGCTCAAGAAATATTTCCTGTTGTCCTATTTACGAGCTCAACCAGAGCTCTTACAGTATTTGATCAACTTGTGGGATGTACACGAACAGGTGTTCTGAATACGGGACCGAGTATTGGAGTTGGATGTATCTTATGTCTACTTCCTTACTGGATTTTCGTGACGTGGGCTAGTGCCTCGACTGATTGGTAGCAGGCCATCTAGAGAGAAGATGGATGAGGTGAAGGTCCGAGTTTGCCCAGATGCAAGATACGGGTCGAGCAGCTCGAAGGTGGATATCCCCACTGTCCCGGACCTGACACTCAAAGAATTGTTGTTCACCATTACACAAGCTGCGAGGGCACAGGCGCCCCACGAAGCTATGAAGAACCACCTAATCTTGGCGATAGAGTGCCTCAGCTCGACAATCTTCAATTGGGCGTCAGCAGTGACAACCAATATGAAGAGGCAACTGACCAAGGCCAAGTAGGGCAAGCTACAATAGTTTGGATATGGCTCCATCTTGGTGACGTTCTTCCTGGAACGTGTGCCAAGATTCCAGGGCCAAGGGGCCTTTGTTCCTGACCCGATACCTTGAGAGCTAAGGATGGATCGATGGGCGGCACTGATGTTGAGGGGTGGTGGCAGTCAGCAAATGTCTTTCAGACCTAAGTTTTTCCAGTGGCTTCACAGCCAACTGATTTCGGTGGAGGACTGGCCATATGTGGGGATAGACTTCACTAGAGACCCTGACCTCCCTTTTCCGGAGGGAGAGGACTGGGACGAGGAGATTGGTATGATCTTGTTTTTTGATTTTGTATTTTTATGATTTTTTTTTGGTTATTACATGCTTGTCCTAATGACCTTTATATGCATATGTAGATGTTGGCCCAGAGCATCTAGCTGGCATGTATCCCATTGTGAGGAGACACCCAGTAGTAGAGGATCCTTAGGAGGAGGGCGGTGACAGAGGAGAGCTCATTCAGAACCTCGAGGCTATCACTCAAGGAATTCCAGACTACGCTCGGCTAGCAGATGTCCCGCTAGGATACCAGAGGCACACAGTGGGGGTGCCAACTCGCATCCACCAACTCCTGAGATGGTTAGTGCGAGTGGTGACGTGCTACCATGAGCACCACTGGGACTAGATATCTAGGATTTCTTTTCTATGCATATTGTTTGAGAGACATGTTGTCTCCGGATGTACTCAGACAAACATGTATTATTTTTTGATGATGCACGTGGTGCAAACATTTTGGAGACACACACACACACATACACACACACACACACATACACACACACACACACACACACACACACACACACACACACACATATATATATATACATATGTTTTATGGTTTATTGTACTTTATGCTTCTTATGTGATGTTGAATTACATGTTATGTAAATGCTTGTCCAACACATAATTAGCCAATGCATTGGTTAACGTATTAAGTCGTCTTGGAATATGCTGATAATAATGAAATCAAAATCTCTTTCTAACAACTTAACACGTAAATACAACCTTAAAATCCGATGATCTCTGACGGAATAATGCCCATTGAGTTGGTGGACGACACGCTGAGAGTCCAAGTTCACAACCAATGTTCGAATGCCGAGGTTAATCGCCTCAGCTAATTATTCAATCCCAACACTATATTCAGCAACATTATTCATTGTGCAACCTAGACAAACCCCTTGAATGTCTACAATCTCACCATGAGGATCGTAGATCACCCATGCCACAGATGACAAGTTGTGTGTACTACAGGAGGCACCATCAGCGAAACCAACATAAGGTGATCCAGACATCTGTCCAAGAAGCAAAAAGACACAATAAGCGGCAATCACGCCGACACACCAAGAAAAAAACATGAAAACATGCACACACAACAAACTTGCTGAAAGCACACGTATATACAAAAAGAGAGTGCCTGGACTCATGCATAGTATTTTTTCAAATAAAGCCCATTTCGGGGCTTATCCAGGGGATTCCCTTCGTAATCAATAAGCTCATAGGCCCCTTTTTGCAAAACGCTTTTCACAATGTACGGCTCGTGCCACATAGGCTTGAATTTTCTTGCCCCTAGCTTATCGTTAGCTTGATCAAGAGCAGTACCAAGTCTCCCTCAATGAAAGAGCGAGGATGAACAATGTTATCAAAGTGAGTTTTCACTCGCTTCTTCTGTGCTTCAATAGCTAACGAGGACAGACGACGAGTCTCGTCCAGCCATTCTAAGTAAAGAAGGTGCTCTTCTACTGGAGTAGTATCAGGGAGAAATTCGACGGCTATCTTTAACGAAGGAATCTCACACTCAATAGGAAGGGTAGCCTCCAGTCCGTAAACCAACTGAAAGGGAGTGAAACCGGTGGCATCCTTCACGGAGGTGCAGTAGACCCACAAAGCAGAGAAAAACATCAAATGCCAATTGGACTTATGCATGCCAACAGTTTGTTGAAGCATCGTGACCAACACCTTGTTCACAGCTTCCACTTAACTGTTTGCCTGAGGACAGTATGGGGTTGAACTATCATGCCGTAGGCCCAACTAGGTCATTAACTCAGTCATCATGTGATTACAAAAATACTTTCTGTGATCAGTGAAGATGGCTTGGGGAACTACGAACCACGAAATAACATGGTTGAACAAAAACTGCGCCGCGGTGTGACCGTGTTCAGACAATGTAGGCATCACCTCGGCCCATTTCATGAAATAATCAACAACAACGATGATTTACCCATGCCCCCTGGCCGAAAGAGGGTTACAAGTCATATAATCAATGCCCCATTTGGCAAAAGGACCAACGGTAACAACGAGGTCCAGTGGAGCAGGGGGTGCACGCATCTTCCGTTGGTAAATTTGGCACTCATGACATGAATGGACGGAAAGAATGCAATCCTTGAAAATAGAGGGCCAAAAATAACCAGCACGGAGGATTTTTTGTGCAGTGGCATATCTCAACATGTGACCGCCACAGGCACCAGAGTGGCAGTCATTTAAAACTCTCTCTGCTTCTTCAAGAGTCAAACATCGACGAAGATTTGAATCAACACCGAGATGGTACAGGGTGTCCCCAACAATGCGATATGGTCGGGCTTGATGGAAGATCCGTCGGCGAGCATCCTTAGATGTCTCAGGACGGAAGGAGGACATCTGCAAGTAGACAATAATATCCCTGTACGAGGAATCGAGGGTGCTAATGAGGAAGAGAGTTTCGTCTGGAATGGAATCCTCTAACTGAGAGGAAGCAGCGGTAGATGGCAAAGAACACAACAGTTCAGTGAAGACAAGCGATTTCTTAGACTTGGCTGCAGTGAATTCCAAGTCGAACTCTTGGAGGATGACTATCCACTTCGAGTACCTGCCCCCCAGCAACTGACGTGACAAAATGTATGTCATTGGGTTGCAATCAGAGATCACTGTGGTAGTATGCAACAAGATGTAATGACAGAAGCGTTGAATGGCGCAAACAATGGCCACTGCCAACTTCTCGACATAAGCATATCGAGATTACGTGTCTAACAAATTGCGGCTAAGGTAATAAATAACATGTTCAGTTCAATCATCTTCATCTTGAACAAGAACCATGCTGATGGTGGTATCAGCAGCAGCCAGATACAATGTGTAATCGCGATGGTAATTTGGAGGATGCAACAAAGGGGCAGAAACCAAAAGAGTTTTAAGATGTTCAAAAGACTCTTGAGCTATGGCATCCCATTGAAACGGGGTGTCACGCTTCAGTAACCGCGTGAAACCTTTTGCCACCTCAGCATAATTCAGGATGAATCGTCATAAAAAGTTTTCTTTACCCTGCAAGCTCTGCAGTTGCCGCAAAGAAGCAGGGGGAGGAAGATTCAAAATGGCCTCGACTTTAAGGGGATCCAAGTGGATGCCCTCTCGGGAGACGATAAACCCGAGAAGTTGTCCAAACTCCACATAGAAGACACACTAATGTGGATTAAGTCGAGTATGGTAGTAAGTATGGTAATGTCGACAGCAGAGAAAAATTTCGCGGAGATGTGACGGATGGTCTTGGCATTTAACGGAATGAGCGGGAAGGTCATTCAAATAAGGATACACGATGTGCCAGATATCATGAAAGGCATAAGACATCGCACATTAGAAAGTGGTGCCGACATTCTTGACACCGAAAGGGAGCTTTTTATAAGAGAAAGTACCCCACGGACAGATAAAGGCCATCTTTTGTTGATCGGCTGGTGTGATATTAATCTGGTTATATCTAGAAAATTCATCCATAAACGGATATATCTCACTCCCAGCACACTCATCAATGAGTTGGTCAATGAAGGGTGTGGGGTAGTTATATTTTGGGCAGGCTCGATTAATATCACAATAATCGACACAGGCTCAGATAGTACCATGCTTTTTATCCACAGGGATGATGTTAGAGACCCAATCTGTGAGTGGGATGGGGTAAATGAAGCCAGCTTTAAGAAGCTTTTTGACTTTTGCTTTGATTGTTGCAGCCTTCCGAGGGTGCACGGGGCATAAATGCTGACGAATAGGGTTAGCTCCTGGATATGTAGGTATCTCATGCACTACAATGCTTGAATCAATGTCAGGAATCTCTTCATAAGACCAGGCAAAGATGTCACAAAACTCCTGAAAGGGAGCTATATAGATTTGAATTTCCTCACGAGTGCAAGTCACTCCTATGTAGATGTGCTCAATGACCCCTAGTTTGACAGAGATGTCGATAGGTCGAGTCTGCGTAATGTTCCCCAAATTCCCTTAAGAAGACACTTGATATACTTGAATGGGTGTCTAAAGGGGTTGTGAAGGCAGGCAAGGAGAAAACTGATTAAGACAAGCCAACGTTTCCCGAGGGGTAGGAAGAAATGAGGAACGGTGATGAAGATTGAACCACAGAGGTTCCTCAAGAGACATCGTCTCTATGATGGCTTCTTCGGAAGGAAATATTTCCATTAATGGATCTGAGGAGGCACATTCTCCACGCCAAGGGGAATAGTCGTATTAGTCAAGAGCTCCGCTTAAAGAAGCAGATTTAGCAGGAGGAGCCGATACAACAGCAATTTCGATGTAGTTGAGCTCGGCGGGACTGAACGACATCTCCTCGCCTTGTGATTTGATCTGGTCAATGGGGGTGAGGACGCAAGGATCAGAATGAACCAAAATCATACTAATAGAGGCGAGGTTTGGAGGCGGGAGTGAAAATACACCCATGAGGGTGGGATCCTTAAAGAGCCCGGCTCCCACACTCTTGAAGGGGATGGAGGTATGCTCCACGAAAGGCACATTGCCTTCAGAAGAAGAAGCGAAGAAGGAGAGCTGGTCTACCATGACTATTTTCCCCTGATGAGGGAAACGAATGACACGAAACAGGGATGAAGCCATGGCACGCATGGCATATGTCCAGCTCTAGCCCAAAAGGAGGTTGTAAGTAAGATTTGCATTGACGACCTCAACTTCCACTTCAACAGTCTTCCCTTCTAAAGTATTTGGCAATCGTTGAAGGATACCATAGGGGTGAGATTCTCTCCCATCAAGGCTTCCAGCGTCGTGGGAGACTGGCTCAAAGTCGGAGACCCGATCGCTTTTCAACAAGCAACAGACATGATGCAAGTTGACGCACCTTCATCAATAACCGTACGATGAATCATTTTCAAATTGATGATGACTTGAATGAGGAAGGCGATCTGATGAGGCAGTCTTAGGACATGGCTCTTGAGATCAAAGGTGATCAAATCTGAATCGGTAGGGTCGATGCCACCGATGGTTGATAGAAGAGACTTCCTCTGAGGGGGGTAGCACTGGAGAACTTCTAAAGCATACATAGCTGATGGAGCTTGAGCTAAGTCCTCAACTATGCTATAGTGCTGGGAAGCACGAGAATTTGGGTTGTAAGATGATCTTCGGAGTACTCCTTTGGGAGGGGGTCAGATGGTTGTCTCAGTATTAGGTCTCTCGATCTGGAGCGGACCAGAACTGGATGGAGGAGCACTTGAGGGGACCTCAGGCTCCTTCCCGGTGGATGATGGATATTCCTTTGTTCGAGTCGTTACATGAACGGGAATGGTTCCAGCCATGAACACTTGGGAAACAAAGGGAGAAGAAGACGAGGATGGATCGACCACCATTTGAGTTTGCAGTGAGGGGAAAGGTTCTTTCAGAACCGCAGGAATCCCAGGAACACCTTTCAATAAATGTCTAACTTTCGACCGCCTTTGGCAGTCCTTGGTATAGTGATCCTCGTCATAGATAAGACAAGGATACTTTGGTTTACGTTTGGCTCCTTCCTCAGGTGGAGGTTTGGAGGAGTCCTATTTGGGTTGCTCAGATTTATTCTTCGCTTTCCCCTTTTTCTTTCCTTTCCAGGCTTTGTCTACCATGCTAGATTGGACAGCCTTGACCTTGGAAGTACTTCCAGAATTAGATCCACCCTGAGAAGTGTTTTCATTTGAAGCATTCAATTTTTGCTTCCTAAGGTTCGAGGATGATTTCTTTGAAGATGGATTTACAGAGCCAATAACATCGTCAACAGATGGCTTTGGCAGAGCTTTGGATGTACTGCGTCTCGGGGCATCAGGAAAATACTTATATAAAGTACCTGACTGAGAATAAACTAAGTCGAGGTATTGAGCATACACGATAGCTTGCTCTTCAGTTACACAAGCTCCCATAGCAATGTCCCGTGCGATATTAGGGACAAAGGAGGTCGTGAACCAATCGGTTAGGAGTTGATCAGGAATCCAGAACTTGATCAACCAATGTCGCCGTCTCCATTCATGTATATGATTAGAGATGTGCATGAACATGTCCTATTTGAGAGACGTAAGGAGATGCGTTATCGTCTCATACCGAATGGGTAACTGAAAATGAGTTAGGAATGCCATTTCCAATGAATTGAAATTTTGAAAGGACACATTAGTCAACTCAATGTACCACTTAGTAGCTGAGCCGGTGAGACTCCTTTGGAACAGGCGGAGCCGAATTGAATCGTCAAGCCATGAATTTGATGAACACGAAAGGTGGTAAGTCATTACATGGGCTTGAGGATCTTCTCCAGCTTTGCAGTCAAATTTGGGACAATCACCGGGTATCTTGGTTAGAACCGGTGGCCACTATGGATTATGCAAGATAGGATCATTAGTCAATTTAGATACATCTAGGAATTCCAATGTTGCTAAGAATGGTAGCTAAGGATTGAAGGACATTTGCGGTTGTTGATACGAGGTAGGGCCAGAGTTCCAACCAGTTGCTGGTTTCCCCCATTGATTTTGTCCGGACGGACCAGGCCCGAAAGGACCCTGTCCGTAGGGACTCTGTCCATAGGGGTTATATCCATAACCGAAGGGTTGACTCTGGATCTGCCCCCCAGTGCCCCATTGGTTACCAAAACTGACCTGCAGGAGAAAGATACTGTTGCTGGTAATTTTGGTAAGGAGCGACTTACATCTGTTGATAATTTTGATGCGGGGAAAACGGAGCTTGCCCCTGGGGTTGCTGGTATCCATACGGTTGTTGGGCTCCATACTAAGACTGGGGACTAGGTTGTGCTTGGTAAGAAGGTTGGGATTGAAACCCACCTTGCATCTCGAGACCAGTTTGAGTCTAGGGCTAAAAGCCAGGTTGAGCTTGAGAAGCAACGACCATCTGCATGCCTGGTTGAGCAGGCTGAGAAAGATGTCCTTGAGAATATTGAGTTTGGGCCACCTGGCCGGAAGGTTTCCCTGGTTGAGTTTGGGATGGACCTACTTGCCCAGAAGGTTGCGCTTGCTGGGTGTTAGGTTGTCCTTGTACAACCGAGGGTTGTCCTTGCGGACCAGACGGTTGAGAGGACTGAACGGTTGACTGACCTTGGGGTTGACCAGCTTGTCCAGATGGCTAACTAGGCTGAGCAATGGGCTCACCTTGCAGCATGTAAGGCTGACCACCCTGCCCAGAAGGGTATGCTTGCTGGATTCTAGGTTGTCCCTGTTGCGCATAAGGTTGTCCTGGATTCCCGTAGGGTTGACCGGAAGGGTATCCCTTGATCCGGATTTAAACAGGAACGCAATAGATTACAGAGATAACCATCAATACAGAGATGCGATAACCATAAATAAAGAGATGCAGCAGAAATAACACTTCATTTCATTAATGGAAAATACTGAAATATGCTTACAACCAGAATTGGAAATAAACCGGCTAGGACGATGGTAGCTTATCTCTGAGAAGAGATGTGCGGCTACATGTCTCTGAACTGTTCCGAACTTGTGTTACAATGAGGCTCGAAGGCCTATTTATTATTGAGAAACTATGGAAAACCCTTCACATTCGAAAACCGACCCTTAGAAGATGAAACGCCAAATTGTGGGCCCCGTTTTGGGTAAATTGGTACATCAATTTCCCGGGGTCGTAACTTTGGCATACGATCTCCGTTTGATGCGTACAATAGCTCATTAGAAAGATCTATTCGAGCACTATCATTGTTGGAAAGGGCAACATGGGTCCATTGCATGGACCCATGTTGCCCTTGGATTCCCCAAAAAACGTCGTTTAGGGCCTCAAAACGGCCGGAAGTTCAGGACCCGAAAAACTGCTAAAAATAGTAAGTTGTGCTACAATTAAGGAAACTGAAAATGCTGAGAAATACAATGGTGGGGGTCCAGGTGGACTTGGCAGCTGGCCACCAATATCCACCTGGATCATTCCTCCCCCCTTAGGAAGCAATGGTCCCCATTGCGTTGAGTTCCTCCATCTGCTGAACTTGTTCTGCACTGCCTGATGTGTCCAGTAATGGTGGGAAGCATGGTCGACGACGGTCCACATTGAACACTTGGTGCAAGTGAAGGAATGGAGGAATGATGTGCTTCAAAGCATTATTCCCCATAGCCTTGGTACTGGTGTAAGGAACTTGTCGGAGTGGTCTGAGCTTCTGATGGGTTCTGGTAAGGCGTTCTTTCTGTCGATGCAACCAGACTTTGTCACCCACCTGAAACTTATGTGGTACCCCTATGAGTGAGGAGAAGTTTTTTATGTGTTCTGTCATGACTGTATCCCTCAGCTGCTGCTGCTGTGTGGAGGAACCCTTTGCGGGGGTCATGGATGTAGCAACGATCTTCCCCTTACTTTGGGAGTGAACCATACAAATGAATTTCCTGGTTTGTGAGATGAGCTTGCTGCCTTTCTTAGCAGTGATCAAAGATGTGGCAGTAGGTGGGGCTATCTCTGGTATCTTGTATAATGAATTATTCAAAGAAATAATGACAGCACGAGGCCTTGACTCATACACAGCATGTCGCCTCCACAAGTATGGTTGGCCTAACAATACATCACAAACATCCAGAGGTGTAACATCACACAATACCTCGTCAGTGAATGGTTTAATGCTGTAGGGAAGGCAGCACTACTGGCGAACTTTGAGATCTCGTCCTTCATGAAGCCACCCGATACTGTATGGCTGTGGGTGTGGTGTAGTCGGTAGGCCCAACCGCTTCACGACCTCTGCTGAAATCAGGTTCTTTTTGCTGCCACTGTCGACAATGAATTGTAGCGGCGAACCCTTCACCCACATCTGTGAGTGGAAAAGACGTTCCCCCTCCTCTGGCTCTTCGGCTCATTCTTCTGGATTTTGGCAGTGGCAACAGTGGCGTTGGGATCCGCATCAATGATCTACTTCCCTTTGCCATTCCCCTTGTCGGGTTCTGGCTCAGGGTCGGAACATGTATCTGATTCGGAAGCCTTCAACTCAGCCACCAGCGACTGCTTGGTCCGACACTCACTTGTGTTATGAGTGGGACTCTTGTGGAACTCACACCACTTTCCTGTGTCCTTCTTCGGCTTTGTGGTGTTGTTCTTTTCTTGTGGCTTCAACGGGTTGTCTTGGGTCACCCCACCTTGGTTTTGTCCTTTGGGCTTCGGATTTGCAGATCCAAAGTCTCTCTTCTTCTGTTTGAACGTTTGCTCGAGTTTGACAGCATATCAGTATGCTGTGCCGAGTGAGGAGATATCCAAGAAATCCATCTCTTCCTGGATGTATCTGTGTAGGCAGCCACGGTATTTGAGCACCAGATGCCGCTCAGAATCTTTGATGCCCAACTGTGTGCGAAGGGTATGAAAAATGTTTGTGAACTCTCGAACATCTTGGTCTCATCCCTGCCGCAATGTGGTCCATTTGATGTATTTGTCCTCATAGCTTTTGACAGGGTAGTATTGCTCCTTAATGGCCTCCCGGAATGAATTCCAGGTGGGTGCGGCTGAAAATAGCGAGCCTGTAGTTTCATCCTTCTGCTCGCAGTAGGTTCCCACCAGTCCTTGACGTGGGGGGCTGCTTTGAGAAGAGCAAAAACAATCTTTTCCCGACTCGAAAATTCATGAACAGAAAAATAACCCTCTAGCAGATTTAACCATTTATCTACGGCATCGGCGTCTATCTGACCCTCGAATATGGGGATTTCAAAAATAACTTGTACCTTAAAGGGCGTGGCGTTTCCAGAGTAGCTGCTGGAAGCTGATGCGTCACCCTCTAGTAGCCGCTGAAGGATCTGCGCAAAGCTACCATCATTCGCGTTCCTTTTCCACTCGAGGGCTTCTTCGAGCAAGATTTTGATGGGATCTCCTGCCCCCTCGTCTTTCTTCTCGTCCGCCATGGGAGGCCGTCCGGATTTGCGAGGCTGGTCTTGCAAAGGTTCAACCAGTTCAAGCCCTAACTCCTTATATCCCGACCTTGTTGGGGACATAAAGAAAAACCGAGAAAAAGCAGACCGCTCTGATACCACTGATCCGGATTTAAACAGGAACGCAATAGATTATAGAGATAACCATCAATACAGAGATGTGATAACCATAAATCAAGAGATGCAGCGGAAATAACACTTCATTTCATTAATGGAAAATACCGAAATATGCTTACAACCAGAATTGGAAATAAACCAGCTAGGACGATGGTAGCTTATCTCTGAGAAGAGATGTGCGGCTAAATGTCTCTGAACTTTTTCGAATGAGGCTCGAAGGCCTATTTATTGTTGAGAAACAATGGAAAACCCTTCACATTCCAAAACCTAACCCTAGAAGATGAAACGCCAAATTGTGGGCCCCGTTTTGGGTAAATTGGTACATCAATTCCCGGGGTCGTAACTTTGGCATACGATCTCCGTTTGACGCGTATGATAGCTCGTTAGAAAGATCTATCCGAGAACTACCACTTTGGGAAGGGCAACATCGGTCCATGGACCCATGTTGCCCCCAGATTTCCCAAAAAAACGTCGTTTAGGGCCTCAAAACGGCTCCGGAAGTTCAGGACCCGAAAAACTACTAAAAATAGTAAATTGTGCTCCAATTACGGAAACTGAAAAACTGAAAGAGATAGTTGCGAGTGTCCAAATGGGATAGGTGGGTGGCCACCAACATCCACTTGGATCATCCCTGGTGGACTCAAGGTTGTCCTTGTTGAGCATAAGGTTGTCCTGGGTTTCCAAAGGGTTGCCCAAGATAAGTGAAAGACGGACCACGATAGGCCGAAGGTTGTCCTGGGAGGGTTGTCCTTGTGGGCCTCTAGGTTGCCCTAGATAGGTTTGGCCATAATACTGCTGCCCATAATTAGGCTGTGTGTAGGATGGATGACCTTGATACGATGGTCCTTGGTAAGGCTATCCTTGATCCGGATGGATTTGGCCACCACCATAACTAGTGGTACCCCCAGGGACATTCAACGGGACTGAAACCTCAATGGCAGGCTGAGCTGGCAAGGAAGTATACAAATAATGACCTATAGGGTCATAGTAAGGGCCTTGCGCGCATGGATTCTAGACAGCATGAAAATATTGAGAATATTCCTCCCTTGATGGAATGGCACTAGAAGAAGGTGGGGCACTAACTATAGGATGAACAACTCTGGGTGTATGTGCCGATTGGCCACTATATATTGGACCGCGGGATGGACCAGCAACCGTAGTTACAATCGAAAACGTCGTAATGGCACTAGCAACTAGAGTCCAAGATGCGATACAAATGGTCAGATTGGTTGGAACTTACGTGACAACGGTATTGTGAACTTGTGAAACAAAAGATCCCGTAGTGGGAATGATGTTATGATCCCACATGGTACCTGAAGAGGAGTTCCTAGAGCACATGGCATCCCTCAAAGCCCTATAGCGTAAGGGCACTGTAACACTGAGAGGGGTGACAGTGAAGGGCGTAGATATGACGGGGGATGTGGTTGGGATAGGAGTCTCAATACTTGACAAAACAGGTGTCTCACCCGTTACGGGAGATGTTTCCTCCATATAAGAGGAAGCCATCAGGACTAAAACACCAGTAGGAGTAGAGGGAAAATAGATCGTGAAGATCATCTTCTGGGGTGTGAGAGTTCAACAGTTGGACACTTGGACACTTGGACAAACCGGTGTCTCAGGAGCGGTAGAAGAACGAGACCCTTGGTCACTAGGGACGGGAGATGGGACCAATGGATCCGCCAGGATGATCATATTCAAAAAATCCTAGACAAGCTAACGAGAAAAGACCCTACTCAAAACTAACGCAAACAAGATCTAATAGGGTAAGTGTGAATGTGGCCGAATAAATTTTAAGACATCAGGACATAACTTGACCTTTTCATTTTTAAAGAGTCGAGAAAAGGACAAAAAGAGGACTCTAGTCGCCTTCGAATGTTTAGTGAGCTCAAAGTGACAAATTCTCAAGTGAGCCTTTTCTTTTAGGGAGTCCGAAAAGGATCAAAAATTGACTACTCTGGAGAACTAGGCAAGGGGTTTACCAGACAATCCGTAAAACTACATATACACCTGAGCAATCATATGAAAACCAAGGACTTTTCGTATGACAGTTAATCTTCCTGAATGTTATGTTCAGTGCGTAACGGGCTGTAAGGAAGTAGACACGGCTTCCTGTGGATCAAGGATGATAACCTAGTGGAGTCTCCCCATATACTCAATGGTACATGGGACCACAAGTCCGTACTAGACCACAGTTGAGCCACAAAAGGAAGAATCACCCAAGCTTAAGTGGAAACAAAAGTGACTAGGTTTAACGATGCAAAAGCACGTGTCTAACCTAGACCTCTAGAATGTGAGCATTATGTTCCAATGCATTGTTAGATTCATTCGGTTTATTCTAAAGTTTATCTTTTGTTAGGTTTCAGTTTTCAGGTCCTACCATATGTAATCTCTCAAAATTCCCTAAATGCAATCTATATGCCAAAACATGTCATTTCATTCAATGAATGCTATTTATGAGAGAGTTGAAGAGCTTTCATGCAAACGAAATGATCACAAAACAACAAAAAGCTTCCCTAATGCAGCCAATGCAAATTAACAAATTTTTCTTTAAGATCACTAAATCACTAATAGAAATGAAAAGTTCTAATTTTCATTAACTAATTCAAAGCAAAAGAGATTTTTCTTTTTGGTGATGCAAAATGCACTAAACAACTTTGAGAAATAACACAAACAAATTCTATTCAATACAAGCACATTCAGTTCCTCAAATCACAAATCAAACATCCAAAGAACCAAAAATATCCCAAAGGCAACAATGAGCCATGTGATCTAGGCTCAAAGTGAGATGAAGCGGAATTCAAGTGAAGACAAAGAAAATCACTCAAATAATGCAACAAAATGATTCACAACTACCAAACAAGAGTAAGGGAGCAAATAAAGAGTCAACTGGATCACAAGAAGATCAAAACACCTAAGGAAGGCTCGATACACAAAGCCACTAGATGTCCTAGGGCTAGAAATGTGAAACCAATAGAAAAAAGAAAATACCCAAAGGGTAACGATTAGAGTTAGTTAAATCACACACCAACACACTCAAGTAGTCTGAAAAAGGTACCTAGGACAAAACCCAAGCTCAAAAAGTTCACAGCCAAGCAAACTTCAAAAGTTTCTAGGCTTGGCGCGACAGTCAGGCTGCAGCAAGCACCTTTCAGGAATTGGCGCGGGTTGTAAATGTGCAACTTGCGCCAAGTGGTGCGACTGTAACGCTATAAACTAGTGCTAGCTGAGTTTGCTATGAAAAAACAAAAACAAAAGAGCCAAGGCCAAATCAACAATACCTAAGTACACCAAGAGGCAGGAAGCAACACAGGCATTCAACCCAGAAAGCTAATCAAGCAGGAGAATCCAAGGAAATAACCAAGAAACAAGGCAAGTTCCAAGTCGTTCAGTTCGTAAACCAAACTGGAGATGTACTGAAGTGGCATTGATCTACTTTGCTAATGCAAAGCAATAGCGTTTCGAAGGCTATCTGGCCAGACTTCAGGCTCCGTCTAAATTTTACAAATCAAACAACAAGACAAAACAAACAACAAGGCAAAAAGCCTACTCCCCAGCAGAGTCGCCAAATTGTTGTGTAGGTAAATCCCCTCTGCGAACAGACGTGATCCCACTACCCTAACTGAGGTCTAGCAACAATCAAATAATGCTAACACACAGGTTCCTAATTGTAAAATAAAAACCGATGATGAAGGCCTACCTTGAATCCAATGCTAGTATTTGTAGAAGAGTCGTTGCTCCCGTTCTTTCACTTTAGCTGGTCACAATCCTAACGATCCTCGTGAACAGACACCTGCACATGCAAAGAACAACACAAACACAAGCATAGAATCCAAGAAATGCAACTATATATCAGTCAGAAAGGATATAACTCAAACATCATTATAAAGGTAATAAGAGTGGAACTATGATGATAGTCATCCATTATTATTGATAAACAAAGAATAATACAACCAAGTTTTGACGTCAAATCCTCCTTTGGCTGGGTGATCAACAGCACATGCCTTGCAAAGCTTGTTGCGAATGGGGAACAAGCCTCTCTCAACTTGGTTACTTGGACAAAGATCTCCTCATTAAAGATATAGCCTTATGGGGATGAACAAGGCCTATTGTAGCATGAGCTTAGCAATTCTCAGACTTTGGGTCTTAGAATTTGGAGCTTGAAGAGTAGAATTACTAACTAGCTTGTCAAAGGCAAAGGGACAAGGTTATATAGAGGGTGGAGAAGGAGATAAGATCATCCACAAGATTCATGGGATTGTCCTTATCATTAGGAAGCTTCCATGAGAGGTGGAGAACTACTTCCCTTCTATGGAGATTCGAAGCCCAACTGAACTAAATCAAACTGGAATCAGTTCATGGATAGGTTAGGAAGAAGCTTCGCAAGTGTGACTCTAGAGACAGAGTGCCAGCTAGCGCGCCCTCTTTGGAGGATTTCCCCCATTGGCGCGAGTGATACACTGAGGAACAACGCCAATGGAAAAAGGGCTACTTTTATGGGTATTTTGCAGAAGGTGTCTTCAGGGCATATGAAGTACATACTCAAGGGGATAAAATGCAGGTGTTTTTAGGTTATGTCACTTCTCACAGGTCCTGAAATAAGTCCTCCAATGTGCGGGAGAAGGGGTAACAGGGACGGTGACAAATTACTGTGTAACAATACTAGTAAGAGTCTATGCCAGTAAGATATTGTAATATTTTTTCATTTATAATAAAAGAAGAAGGAAGAGATGACAACAATAGTGGTTTTATCCCACATTGGATTTCCACCCAAAATCCTGGTGTTTATGTTTGTTCATATGTTTCTTGTGTTTTGATGATCTATCTGCGCTTTACTGCTCATTGGTTATATTCAATAATGAAGTAATGATTCACTGGTGATCTAGAAGGATCCTAAAAGGAAAAGTTTTCTAAGTCCTCAAAACATACAAAAAGCAATCACAAATCAAAGAGCTTATTGTTCTGAATCCAACGATGTGAACAACACCTTGAACGGACACCTATGGGAATGTTATGACCCACTATTTTTTTTTTTCAAAATAGCTTATGTTTTTACAGGTAGGACCTGCAATGCCATATGGCATGCTAATGTTAGTAGTACAGATGCTAGCATCATATGTACAACTCCTGACATCATCAAGGTGACATGGCCATATAGATCGAGGGGGGACCAATCACAAGTTGACACGTGGTAGGATGATGTCAACAAAGTGATGTGGCAGTACATACCAATGATAGACAACCATGTGGCAGCATAACATTAGCAAGGTTAGTGGTTAGTTAAGTGAGCAACAATTTTCACCAGTGGGAGTCACTGAAATATGGCCACTGACAACGATAATTTTTTCACCTCCTTAAATGTCCAATGACCCTTAAAAATTGACAGACCAAATTTAACTACTGTGTCTTAAAAGTAACAAAAAAATGAAATATTTCGGTCAGCTGGCTAGTGGTTAAACCGTACCAACTGAGCCAGATGACATATATGTGAATGTCATTTAAATGGAAACAACAACCTGAGGACTGGTGGGTGTTGAAACTATGGTGGCTAGTGGAACGACCTCTTAGTGGTGGCCCCATAATGGCCACCCTCCAAAATTGCAAAAGCACCAAGTTTAAAATCAACATGCTGATTTTAAAGTTAAAACACAGTTTATAATTATGTATTGTGGCTAGTAGGCCCAAGGGTTTTGAACCCCTGATGTACGTCCAACGAGCCAGGATGCCAACAAATAGTCCACCCATGTGGTTGTTACCTTCTATGTCGATTGATTGCATATAAACATAGTTTCTAGCCACCAATGTGGGAGGAATCACGCCCAACAAAGTCTTGCCACAACACTTGCAGAACCCTGAGGCAGAACTGTGTCGTTTCTTGGCGCAATTTTCAAGAAATATTCTAGGAATCTTGGGAGAATAAGTTTACATAGAATCTTGTAGGGAATCTAAGATATTCCTTATAGCCATAGAAGTCACTTTCTCATAGCAAGGTTGATTTAATAGTCATTTGACACGATTTCATGCCATAAATTCAACATTGTTATCCATTTCTGTAGTAGAGCTTTGCATTTCCATACCACTTTGTAAAGTGGAGGTATAAGGTGTCATATTGTAATTGATTGTAATTTTATTTCACTGCCATTTCATCAAAGAGGCCTCCCCACATTGAGAAGTGCCTAGAGACGTAGCCCACATTGGGTGAACTTGGTTATAAAGTAGCACGTCTTCTTGATGCGAGTTGCATGAGTGAATACTAACCAGGAACAAGCTCCAAAGAGGAGAAGGAAAACTCAAATACTTTGATCATAAAGCAGGGTGTCCAACACAATGACAAAACATGGCATATGATGAAGCTCAAATGGAGGAAGATCAAAATTATCGCAAGATATTCTTCACCCTGACAGAGAAAGTTGACAAGTTGTTTGTAGAGTATGAGATGACAATCAAGACTGAGAAGAAAGAGACAGATGATCATGCCTTTATAAATCATGAACGTGGAAGAGGAGAGCCTCCTCAACCACCCTCACCATCCTCTAGTGACAATTCTTCTTCTTCCTCTTCCCATTATTCTAACAGGAATCATAGGAATGCATCTAAGAAGCCATTTTTTAACCTAGATGTAAAGTTTGATTTTCCCACATATAATGGACAATGTAATGCAAATAAATTAAACAATTGGATTAGACAAATTGAGGTTTATTTTTAGATTCAACGAATGGAGGAGGATGAGATGAATATCTAATTAGCATCTCTTCAGTTGAGTGGTGTTTCTCTCATATGGTGGGATTGAAATTTGTAGAAAGGGAGAAAAGGCTTGGGTAATACCCTTTTATTTTGATCCCATTTTGTTTCTACATTAAAATATAATTGTTATCCTTTGGGTTATCAACAAAAGGATTTAATGGAATGGGAATATCTTAGACAACGAAAGGGTTAAAATGTACAAAGCTTCATAGAAGAGTTTAGAAAATGAGAATTTAATTTGGGCATTTCACTTGATTCACAAGAAACTATAGAAAAAGTATATTGGTGCTTTAAATAGTTACATCACACATTCTTTGTTGTTGTTTGAACCTACTACTATTGTTGCGGCCAATGTGAATGTCATTCACCTTGAAAGAAGGGGCAAGAATGACAAATAAGATCAACCTAAGAGATCATCATTCAAACCTCATAATGGCAAGCTCAAGGGAAAAATAAGGGAAAGGACAAGAAAAAAATTACAAGCAAGAAGGAAGAAGGAGCAAAGCCGTATTGCACACATTGTAAGAAGGAACACCATGATGATTAAAACTATTGGAATTTTCATCCAAGCCGAAGAGATTTGGTACTAAGAGCAAGAAAAAGATGGTGGCAACCATACAATAGGACCTTGGATCTGAATCTGGTGATGAGACACAGATCACATCAGTGGGCATATAGGGTACCCTTTCTCTTCATGCTAATGAAAATTTTGAATTGCATGCAAGTACAAGTTCTTGAAATGAGTCTCTTGTTCATGAATGATAGAGGAATGAATTGTTCCACATTAGAGCTATGATGAAACATACGAAAGTGGAAACCTTGTTTGATTCAGGCTCACGAGAAAAATTGATTTTAGAATGCTTAGTTAATCAATTATGGTTAGATACCAAGCCTCATTGAAATCCTACCCTCTTTGTTCAGTGTGTGAAAAAGCCAAATTACATGTAACCAAGTAGTGTAGAGCTAGATCTTTCATTACATCCAAACTAGTAGATGAGGTTGACCTTGATGTTGTACCTTTGAATATTTGTGGAATTTTATTTGGGAGTCCATATTTGTATGACAGGAAAGTAGTTTTATTTCACCATGAAAACAAGTATCATCTTACAAAAGATGAGGTGGAATACATTGTTAGAGCTAATTGTGAAAAAAAATGTCATTCATGTAAATGCAGGTTAGATGAAGAGATTGATCAATTCCAGCAAAGAGTGCATGCCCATGGTTGAGAGATAAAACGATGCGGAGACATCTAGAGATTTCCAAGGTTGTTATCCCACTCATAAAAAAAGAATTGTATGAAATTGTTTCTAACTATAATGGGATTTTTCAGAACCAAGTGGGTAGCCCCCAAACTTCCAACATTAAATTAACTTGTAGAAGGATGCTCTGTTACCCAATATTGGTATGTACAAGTTGTCATCCATTGAGATGGAGGAGATAAATAAGTATGTGAAGGAATTGCTAAACAAAGGGGTCATAAGGCCAAGTTCTTCTCCCTGCGGTTCAACTATTTTATTGGTGCCAAAGAAGGATGGAACATGGAGGATGTACATGGACTATAGGGCACTAAAAAAAATAATAGTGAAGGATCAGTACTCTCTCCCTCACATTGATGATTTATTAGATCAAATAAAATATGTTATCTATTTCAAAAATCTAGACTTGTGCAATGGATATCATTAGGTCAGGATTTGATAACATGATGTATGGAATAGTACATTCAGGAAAAAAGGGTTGTTTGAATGCTTGGTGATGCCATTTAGACTATACGATGCTCCGACCACATTCATGAGGGTGACAAATGATATTTTCATGCCTTTTCTTATTGATTTTGTACTTTTGTATCTTGATGACATTCTTGTTTTCAGTAGGACATGGGAAGATCATTTCAGTCATGTTTAAAAGGTGCTTGATTTTTTGCAAAAAGAAAAAAATGTATGTTAGAATGTTCAAATGTGAATTTGGGAAGACCTCTTTGGCTTACTTGGGTCACATTTTTGGAGGTGGATAGTTAAAAATAGATCCTTCTAAATTTGATATGATTGTAAAGTTGCCTAAACCCACCAATGTTATAGAGCTTTGTAGTTTTTTAGGTGCAACACAATAGTGGAGAAGGTCCATTTCCAAATTCTCCATCATTGCATCCGTCTTGCATGCAAGGAAAGTGTGAAGCAAACTTTACAGTGTTGAGGAAAGCAACATAAATCCTTTGATAAGCTAAAAGAGAGTATCAATATCACACCAATATTGGCCTTACCTAACCTCCAGTAGGCTTTTAAGATTGAGACAAATGCTAGTTGGTATGCCGTGGGAGTAGTGTTGATGAAACAAATGAAACTTTTATGTTACCATTGGGAGAAATTCTCCCAAGTTATTGTGAACTATCCCACATATGACAAGGAGTTACATGTCTTGGTTCAAAGCATGAAGAAGTAGAAGCATTGTTTGATAGGCAAGGAGACCATGATTCAAACATATCACCAATCTTTATAGTACCTCAAGTCACAAACCAAGCTTCAACAAGCATGCCATTTCAGATAGATGGGATTCCTCTAACAATTTCACTTATGAATAAAATACGAGAAGGGCACCAAAAACCAAGTGGAAGATATGCTTTCTCACCCTCTTATTTTTGCATCTATAGTTTTGTTAAATATGTATTTATATTTTCAAATTTATGCTAAACATTATGTTGACGATGGATATTTTAAGGTCATTTGTGCAATGATGGCTCATGCATCACAGGTAGATAATTACCATTTGGAGGGAAATTTGTTGTACCACCTTGGCGCAATTTGTATCCCCACAAATGAAAGAATACATGTAACCAGAGATGCATATACCTCTCTTGTCTTGGATCATTAAGGAAAACATTGTGTCATTTGCATAGGATTTGTTTTTGGCCTCACATGAAAAATATTGTGAATCGATATGTAAGGGGATGTGTGTCGTGTTTAGTTTTCATGCCCGCTAATAGAAAATTGGGGCTCTACTCATCACTCCCTATTCTAATTCATCCATGGGAAAGTGTATTAATTAAATTTGTTGGATGTTTTCCTTTGTTTAGGAGAGCTTATGTCTATTTGAATTTCATTGTGGATCGATTTATCAAAATGTGTGTCCTCATGCCTTGTAAAATGCAAATCACTGCAAAGAAGACTACTCATCTCTTCTTCTAATTTCAATGGGTCCACTTCAGGTTCCCCACATCCATTGTGTCTCATCGAGACTCTCATTTTCTTAGAGAATTTTGGACATGTTTGTGGAGAATGATGGATACCAAGTTGAAGATCATCATGAAATTTCATCCACAGGCTGACATGAAAACAAAGGTTGTCAACCGCACAGTGATGCATTTACTTTGGGGCTATTATCACAAGCATCCGAAGTTGTGCAATGAGAAACTTCCTTATGAACAACGTGCATACAACAGGGAATTAAATTCATCCACTTAGAACTCACTGTTCGAGACATGATTTGGATATTTTCCAAAGGATCCCTTAGATATTTCCTTATAGAGAGATGAGATTTCATCCACAGACTCACATGAAAACAAAGGTTGTCAGTTGCAGAGTGATTCACTTACTCTAGGGCTATTATCACAAGCATCTGAAGTTGTGGGGTGAGAAACTTCCTTATGTACAACATGCATACAACATCGAATTGAATTCATCCACTTAGAACTCATTGTTCGAGACATGATTTGGATATTTTCCAAAGGATACCTTAGATATTTCCTTACAGAGTGATGAATATTCTACTGACAGAGATGACAAGGACAAATTACAAAAGCCCATTCAGTGAAATCAGATGATTCACTAGTAAATGCAGGAGCAATTGGAGAAAATTCAAGCCCAATACAAAGCTTGATATGACAAACACTAGGTTGATCACCAATTCTAGGTTGGACACAAGGTGTGGTTCCAGATTAGCAAAAATAGAATGAAAGGGGAAGGAAAGAAGTTGAGACCAATATGCTATTTTCAATTCACCCTATTATAGAACATTGGAGGCAATCCTTTTCATCTCAATTTTTTAGCATACATGTAGATGTACTCAGTGGTGAATGTTGAAAATTTTAAGTTTTATGAGCCTTTTTTTATCATGGACACCAAAGAGGTTGGAAAAGTTCCTATAGTGGATTAATTTGCACTTAAATACTTCGAAAAGCTACTTCAGGATATCATTCTTGATAGGAGAACTAGGACTTCTCAATGGGGATATGTGTAGAACCTTCATATTGGTTTCAAGGAAATGCATCCAAGTAATGGCCATTAGATTGAAAAGGATTGAGGGAGAAATTCCGTCACTTTCCAATTGACTGAAAATATTTTAGCAGCCCAAAATCCCATTAGTGGGGAGGAATGATCTAAGATCTTAAGAGAAAAAATATTTGAAGTCCTTAAAATGTAGCAAAAACAATCTCAAATCAAAGAGATCATTATTCTAAATCCAATGGCACGAATGAAACCTCAAACTTACATTGTATGTGAAAGTTATTACCCACTAAAGTTTTTCAAAACAACTAAGTTTTTTTCAGGTAGGGCACAAAGTAGCACGTGGCAAGATGATGTCAATAGTATAGATGTTGACATCATCTCTATGACTATTCACACTAATAGGGTGATATGGCCATATAGATATAAGGGGAAACAATCATAGGTTCACACGTGGTAGGATGATGTCAGCAAAGTAACATGGCAGTACGGATTGATGACAAAGCACCACATGGGAGTGTGATGTTAGCAAGGTTAGCGGTTAGTTAAGTGAGAGAAAATTTTCACTAGCGATGATCATCGGAATATGACCACCAACGACAACAAATTTTTCACTTCTTTAAAATGTTTGATGACCCTCAGAAATCAATGCATGATTTTTAACTATTGTGTCTTAAAAAAAATAAAAAAATGTTTGGGCCGATTAGCTAGCGGTCAAACCCAGCAAAGTGAGACAGATTAAATATATGTGGATGTCATATAAATGGACACTGTAAATTGGGGATTGGTTGTTGTCGAACCCAGTTAGGTCGTGAGTTAGCCCACGGGTAGTGGCCCCATAACTACTGCCCTCCAAAATTGCAAAATCACCATGTTTAAAATCAACATGTCAACTGATTCCATGTAAACACAATTTGTTTCTACTTGGGGGGATGAGCCACACCCAATGGAGTCTTGCACAATGCTTGCAGAACCCTGAGCTAGAACTGTGCCCCTGACTATTGCAATTTTCGAGAAAGATTTGTAAGAATCTTGGGAGAATATTTTTGCATAGAATCTTATAAGCAATCTAAGAGATTCCCTAGAGCCCAAAAGTCACCTGCTTAGAACAAGGTTAAAATTATAGTCATTTGACACAATTTCATGCCATGAATTGAATGATTGATATTAGTGGCCACCCTCCTATTCCACCTAGACCCCCTAGTCAGTTTCATTTGTTTCCTTAATTATAGCGCAATTTACTATTTTTGGTAGTTTTTCGGGTCTTCAACTTCAGGAGTTCTTTTGAGGCCCTAAATGTCGCTTTTTTGGCAAAATTTCTTCAATCAATCCTAAGGAAGTCATATAAAAAATTGTATTACTCAGATATATCTTTCCAATGAGGTATCATACGTGTCAAATAGAGATAATATGACTAAGTTATGACCTTGGAAAGTTGGCTGCCCAATGAACCCTAAGAGGGCCCATAAACTCTTCGTGTTACATCTCCCTGGGTTATGGTTTTGGTGGTTTAGGGTTTTCTCTTATTTTTCAATAATAAAAAGGCCATTGAGCCTCATTATAACTTAGTTTAGAAGCATGTAGCTGCCACGTCTCTTTTCACGGATATGTCATCATCGCCTGACCTAGTCTTCTTCCATAATGTTTGTAAGAATTTTTTAGTATTTGATATTAATGAAATGAAGTGTTCTTTTTGTTGCATTTCTGTATTTATGGTTATATCTATAATTTGTTGCGTTCATGTCTAAGTTCATATCAGTGGTATCATAGTGATCTACTCTTTCTTTGTTTTTCTTTGCATGTTCCCAACAAGCTCAGGATATAAGGAGTTAGGGATTGAACTGGTCGAAGCTTTACAAGACTAGGCTCGCAAATCCTAATGGACTCCTATGGTGGAAGAGAAGAAAGACGAGGGGGTAGGAGATCCTTTCAAAATCATGCTCCAAGAAGCCCTTGAGGGATAAAGCAACACAATGATGGATAACTTTGCCTAGGTCCTTCGACAACTACCCACAGACAATGCCTCTTCATTCACAACCACTCTAGAGGTACCACTTCTTTTAAGGTATAACTTAACTTCCATATTCCCATATTCGAAGGAATATGACCTTTATATGACAAATAGTTCTGCATGTACATCATCATCTCTTACAACATTATATGAAGTAGCCTACAACATCTTGACATCGGGCCTGGAGACCTAACTGACACTGGGTGAACTCCATTATCAAATGTATCGTGTTCATGATATGTTGATGTTGTCATGTTTCCTCTTGTTTAAGCATGCACATGTTGTTATTTATTCTCTTTTAAACGCAACTATAACAACATCACAAAAGTAAAAGGTCTTGGAGAATTTAGGTAGCTGACGGAATCCATATCAAGTTTGGTATGAGAGAAGTCTTTTCGGTAATGTGAATTGCGAGCATGAATGACTAAATTTGGAGCAATGGAGGATGAAAAATAAATATATGAGGCCTTTCTTAGGATGTCCAAAATGGTCAACATAATGTATGAAGATTATGAGGAAAGGGAGAAAGAAAGGAAAAAGAATGATGCTCCGTCCACACCTTCCAGTGAACATTCATTGCCTTCATAATCCTCTCATGATTCGAATGACAAGATCAACCAAAGCCTTCAAGAAGATAACACTAAATTGAAGATGCTTCTATAAGGAGAGAAAGAGAAGAAGTAATGATTGGAGCTTCAGTTGCGAGGCAAGTAAAAGGCCTTAGCAAAAATTGAAATGCAACAACGAGAGTCTTCAAGTAGAGCATAGTGAATTAAGGATGATTGTACAAGAAGAGAGAGGAAAAGCAGATACTGCAGCTTTAGCTACAAGCCACGATAGAAGCCTTGGAGAATTTAAAGAAGTACAAAGGCTTAACGAATCCCTCATCACCTATTTCACAATCAACAGTTGAGGTAAACAATCTTGATTGTTCTTCAGTTTAATCTTCACATGATGTTATTTATGTTGGAAATGTGGAGACACTGATTATAGGAACTAGAATTAGGCTCCTTACCAAGATGGGGTATAGAGCAAGAGGACTTAGTTTTAATGGACAAGGCATGACTCAACAACTGGAGTTTATGCAGAGACCTTGATTTGCAGGTTTGGGACACACTGAAGGAGAGAGCTCAAAGGTGTCAAAAGCTTTTGAGACATTGTTGAAACTGTTAAGTAAAGAGAATGATGGGAACACATCACCTTCATCCAATGGTAGTGCACATTACATAGGAAGAGCTGAGGCAAGCTTTCATTGCCATAATGGCACCAGAGACAACTAGGAAAGGCATAATAAGTCTCAGTATTCTAGAGTTGATTTCGATTACAATCATGTTGTTAATGATGAACATGAATCATGGCAAAGAAAAAAATGAAGTTTTTGTGGTTTACATAACCATGTGATTACTGAGTGTTGGAAGAGAATGGCAACGCGAAAGAGGATGAGGCATGAAAGGCCTTCTCCAAAGTAGGGAAAGAATCATGTTAAGAAAATATGGAGGAAGAAGAATTATTGTAGTTTTGCAACAGAAGTGCTCACTAAAGAGCCACATGTTGGAGGCTCCATCCAGAGCAAGCTTATAAGGACAAAGCACCTGTGCATCAACCAGTTGAAACAGTTGTTTGACAAGCAAATCCACCACAGGGAGATGACCCATTCTCTTTCATAAGTGAGAGATGGTTTCTCTAGATGTTTTATCTTGTCATGGTTTTATTTTTTAAAATCGTTTGTTGCAATTTACATTGTAAAAGTGGTGATGTGTTTTCGATCACTTGTTGAAGCAACAATGATGTTTTGGCCTTGTATTGGTAGCTAGGGTATTGATTTCCATTTTGATTTAAATTTGACCACAGAGTATGTGTTATAAACACATGGAAAGTATGGGATTCTTGGATCATAGTTGGTCATGAAATAGAACATGTAATTTGAAAAATATTGTACTACATTTTTGTAGAGGATGAAGGTGTTGGCTCATCGCTTGTGGCTTCGAAGAACAAAGGTGAAGGAGAAGGAAGGGTAACCTTAGGACACTTTTGCTGCAAAAAATGTACACGATATTTACAGGTTATGTTCATGATTTCGGAGGACCAAAAGCTCGTCAGTGGGGACAAATGATCAAGGTGGCTCTAGACACACTCGGAAGTCCAAGGTGACTTACAATAGCTAAAAAATAAAAGTAGTCATATTTCTCTCCAAATAGAACCAGAACGAAGTGCTCCACTTTATGATTCCAACGATCTGAATGACACTCAAATCCAAGTTTGTGTGAGGGAGATAGAGCTAGTCAATTTTTTGGTCAAACCTTCCCAAGTGGCAGGCTTAATGATCCTACAAATTGGCATAGATCCAGCACATGAAAACTAGCCACCGAGTGGGAAAAATTGTGGCCTACTTAATTTTCCCAATATCCATTATTCTCATTAAAACTGAAAATGACCATTAAAGTATAAAAAAGAAAAAAATGTTAAATTTATGAGGCCCCCCAGGCCACCAACCCCACCACTGATCTTAAAATCATATATTGCATAAATATTAAGGTACTACAGACTCATGTGCAAGAATGCCTATATTACTTAGTGCAATGGATCGAAAAAATTGCAAATAATATAAACAATGAGCAGTTAGAAAACATAACAGACACACACATCAAGACAACAAATAATCAAGGAGTTCACCAAACTTCCTCGCTATGTTTCCTGGTCTAGCTTTTAGTGTTGACCTCTATATTAAGTCTTCAAGAACAGATTATTACAAGAGTGAGTTCAAAAATAGAGTCTCAACCAACACTGACATCAAAGAGGGATCTGATCAAAAACCTCAAGTCTAAAAGAGTGCACTAACTCTCCCTCTATCCAGTTCCTCTATTAAATCTGCCTCAATTTGACCGACTGACTATCTTTCTATGACTAACTTCAACTGACCCCTTTATGTACTGCCATTGAATGGGTTTTAAGCCTATCGATGCTATCGATTTGCATTCCCTTTTGAGCTCTCTGGCTCCCAGATGTTGTTCGTTCAAATCCTTGTCGAGCGTTAAACAATCATTGGAAAATGCTCTAAGGTATGGTGGCCACCTCTTTTCAAATGGAAAGGATTAGCCCGTGTGAAAATCCAAAAGAATTGCTTCTCCATTTACAAAGAGAGATACATAGGAAATACTCTAAAAATAGTGACAATTTCCACCAAGCCAGACTTCAAATGATATTGAATCCGACCTATAATCCTATTGGGTCCATTTTTTATCGCAGTCGCAAATCGCAATTGTTGTCCGTTAAAATCCCTACTCACCATTAAAAAATCATTAAAAAATGCTCTAAGGTATGGTGGCCACCTGTTTTCAAATGGAAAAGATAAGTGCGGGTGAAAATCCCAAAGAATCGCTTCTCTGTTTACAACGACAAATACACAGGAAATACTCTAATAACAGTGACAATTTCCACCAAGCCAGACTTCAAATGATATTAAATATGACCTATAAGCTTATTGGGTCCATTTTTTATCGCAATCGCAAATCGCGGCACTCAATGGCCAAGGTCTCCTTTGTATTTCCATTTTATAGCAAAAATACACTAAAACATAGAAAAAGTGACAAAATGTTGCATATCAGATTTCAAATTTTATATAGCTGCATCTATAATTCCTTTCAATTCTACCCTAATCGCAATCACATATCGCATTAGCATAGCCCCTTTGTATTGTTGCGATCCCATTCCTCCACAGATCATCGATCGCCAATATTAGTGCCATCGCATATCGCATGACCTGCAGTCCTATTGGCATCACCCCTTTGCATTTTCGCTATGTGATATTGCGTTGTGATATATCGGAAACGTATCGCCGATCACTATTGCACCTCAGCCCTTTGCTATGCTTCGGTCCTTCCCCTTTGGTTCTATGCGATGTGATAAGTCACAAATCGCATATCGCATGGTCTTCGAGCCTGTGGTTTGGGCCTTTCCCAATTGTAATTTGCGATGCAATAATGTAATCTCAGTCATTGATCTGTGCGCTTGATTAATGATCCACATTGTGTTGTCAGATCATGATCGCAATTTCAATAGGGTTTCCTCCAATATACTCCACTAATGCGATATTGCTAAACCCTCAAATGTGATCCGCTAATTTGATCTAGACTGTTGATTGATCAGATTCGACGACTCCTGTGTAGTGATAGTTAGACCTCCAATTAGCTATGTTTTCCACCATTATGCTTGGTTTTTTTTTTGTGATAGTGTTTTCCAATAATATTTATATGAAGACATGGAGGTTTTAGGATCCATTCTGGACCAACCGCCCCCTTAGTGACCATATATATATATATATATATAATTTTAATGAAAACATTGATGGGGCTGGGGGGGTTTGAAAATTCTCGGCTTGTGTGGGTTGGCCCCCAATGGATGGCCCCACAAAACATGCAAACAACAAAAACTCTTTGTCATTTAATTAAATGCACCAACCATCAAAGGCGCCGAAAAAAATATTAATTTCAAGTTTGGAAGGGGCAGGATTTGATCTCCCAACCCCTACGTAACCAACCTTCATATTTACCACTTGGACAACACCTAACTCTTTGAAAATTCCACCATCCTTCAACAATATAAACATTGTGTTTACTCATTCAAGAGGAGAGAGAACCGATAGAATAGTGGCGCGCGAGCAATGTGTGGTAGTGTAGAGGGGTCTTCCCTGGGCATAGAAATCGAGGTGGGTTCCAAGAATATTCCAGGAGAATATTCTTGGGAATATTCTCATGCATATTGTTTTGGGAATCTTGGAGATTCCCTCAGAGGTAAAAATTCATTTTGTCACAATAATATCAAGTTTACAATCATTTTTCCCAAATTTTTGTAGGGAACATGATGTTGAAGTCAAACTCATCATGTAAGCAACAGATTCACAAACGCCCCGTAGAAGATAATTTTTAGAGAATCTTAAGGAATCTTTTGATTCCCTTGGATGCTGAAATTCGACAGATTCCGAATGCAGCCAAGTTCACACTCAAAAGTCTCATAATTCTACAAGGATATCAATGGTGAGATCAGATTTACCATTTTAGGAGCATATCTTCTATCAACCCATGGAGCAGAATTTTTGGAGAATCATGCGGAATATAAAATATTCTTGTAGGCCCAAATTTTGACGGTGGCGAAATTTGACAAATGGATAGTCGATTTTACACCACATGACACCAAAAATTTAGTTGTGTAGTTAGTTTTTCCAACTGAGCCTTTCATTTTTTGGCTAACTTCAAAAGTGAAGGTACATAAAGGGGTCGTGTTCTATTTACTTTCATTATTTATGAGATAATGTATTATTTGTGAGATCCCTACTTGATGCTATGTTGAGGGATCATCATTACCGTATTATGTAAGATGTCTTTAGATTTTTATTTTATGTATCATGCTTTATATCCCTATGAAATTTTGTTGAAGGGATACTCATTGCCACATTATGTGAGATCATGTTAGTTTGTCATACTGAGAGGAAGCCTTCTTGAGTGAGAATTCCTTTAACTGGAACATCTCGTGGAGATACAATCCACTCTTGTGGAGGAATATGACCTTTTTATGAGAAAGAGTTGTCCATGTACATCGTCATCTCTTACAACATTATATGAAGCGGCCTACATCATATTGACACCGGGCCCAGAGATGTAACCCACAATGGGTGAACTCTGTTATCAAATGTATTGTGTGCATGGTCTGCTGATTGTTTTCATGTTTCCTCTTGTTTAAGCATTCACATGTTGTTCTTTATGCTCTTTTCAATGCAATTCTAACAACATCACTGAAGTTAAAGGTCTTGGAGAATTCTGGTAGTTGAAGAAACCGAGACCAGATGCATTGGTTAAGGATTAACAGATAATAAATTAGCTATCTGGATATACACAATATCCATATACTATAGTCACATACATACGTGGATTTCCTGAATGAGAATAGTGTACAGAAATCAAAATATGAAATGAAAAGTCAAAGTGGGTTTTAAAATAATAATTTAGCTACCCTCTTAGTATTTTCCCTGACAACACATTTAAGTTAAAGATTCCCATCATGAACAATAACATTCATATCTTGGATATATAAATACTAAATCCCCAACCAATATGTATATTGATCTTAGTAATACCCTGCATGGCCCATTTTACTTAATGATTAACATTGTAGTCATCATAAAAAATACATCATGAGGCTTAATAAAAAACCAAAAATATACTAAATTTCTCATGAAAACACTACCATTAAGTTAGTTTATATTTGTTACTCTCAATTCTAACCCTAATAAAAAATACACTACTTAATACACTCTTGTAGCATTAAAATTTAATCCGTGTAGCAATAGCCATCAGTAAAGTTTAGACTTTACAAGTTCTATTTAAGTTAGACACTTGATCATTATACTCACTGTCAACATTACAAATGGCAAGCAATACCTAAAAAGCAATAACAATAGTACTTCTATGTCCATAAAGTTGGTTAAATAAGACTTGAAGTGAGAATCATAATAGTGAATTATCTTTATGCATGAATAGAGAAACATTATTTCCCTCATTGTCAAACCTCAACAACAACATCAACAAATATATAGTGCTTTTGACCATGCTCTTTTCTTTTCCTAACACTAAGCAAAACTCATAATTATGACTTGATTTTTTACCACAACGATATCCCATATATTGCAGACAATTGAGACATTTTTTAATGACCAAACATGCATGGACAAATTTAGTAATTCATGTCTTTAAGACAATCAAGAATAACGTATAGAGAATGATCAATAGTACAAATAGATTTGATGATCGATTTAAAGTTGTGTGATTATTCCATGTGCCCTAATCGATGCTAGTGTTTTATTTGTTTCTTTTACCACTATAATTGATCCATAATTCACAAGTCATTCTGTATCTATCATTCCACTCAAAATGATTAACAATTATTAAATTCGATAATAAAGCATTCTTGTCATACCTTATAGAGTGCTTTTATGTGCTAGATAGAACAAGTGACACCTTGATACCTCTGCACCTCATATCGCTTCTTAGGTCTAATTTAGTTGTTTTACATCCATGATCACCCAAAGAAGAAGATAGAGAGGATGCAATGATTTCCATACAAAATCCATATCATTCATGCAACGACCATGATTGCACCAACAAGATTAGAGTAATCTCAACCAGATAAGAGAAATATTATTTATGCTAAAGAAAAAAACATTATGCCAATGAATCCTTACCATCAAATCACATTGATTTTGAAAGAATTTTTCACTATCCTGAAAGAAAAATATATGAAAACTAAGTCAGAATGCACCATATCTTCATCACTTCAAGGAAACATCATATTTTTATCAATCATCCATGTGATTATATGTAATCAGTCATCATTACACCAATTCTTCTCAATTTACGCTACATAGGTCTTACATCCAATTAGAGAAAAAACCATACCCCGGTTATTCTTTTAGCCTGCAAAAGATACCCAAATATAGAATATGTGAAGAAAAATACCCAGAACATAGAATAGTGAGAATCAACAACAAACACTGTATTATTTAGAAAGCAATGTTCACTGGCCTCTTCGAGGGGGCAACCTCCAATAGAGCAGAGCTCGATTCAAAAACAAGACACAATGCTCCTCGCAGGGAGTCTCTATCCTTTATATATGACTCATACATGTAATACCAGCGATCAATACCATGCGTTTTATTAATACCATCTATCTAATACTAGGCCCATTTTCAACTAACTGTGGTCCCGTAATAAATAGGGGGTTAACTACTTACAATTATTAACATGGGCATTATTGACTCTTTATTATGACGTGATCCCACTACATAAATAAGGGGGTTAGGGTGGGACCCTAACATGCCCTCCCCCTTAAGAATAGCCTTGTCCTCAACGCTGAAGCTGCGGAAACTACTGAAGAATAGTGGCGGTTCCCAAGTTGCATCTTCCAGAGAGGTGTCTTTCCACTTGACGAGGACTTCGTTAATCACTCGGCCATACAGGGGCCATTCTCGTGTGTCCAGGACCTGTTCAGGTTGGAGCCAGATTGACCCTTCCTCATCCAATTCAGGTAGACTGGTTTGAATTCTGCAATTGTTTCCAATCACTTTCTTAAGGCATGAGACATGAAAAACTTGATCGATTTTTTCCGTAGGCGGCAAAGCCAACTTGTATGCTACTTCTCCAATGCACTGAAGTACTTGATATGGTCCGTAGAATTTTGGAGATAGTTTCTAACAACCCTAGTCTTTGAGTGACATTTGCTTATCAGGTTGTAGCCTCAAAAATACCTGATCCCTTTCCTAAAATTGGTGCTCTGAGTGATGTTCATCTACCTGTTGCTTCATGTGGTTTTGAGCTTGATGAAGATTCTCTCTAAGATGGGTGAGCATGGTTGAAAGGCTTTGTAGTAGTTGATCCATTGCTTGTACCTTTGAGCATCCCTTGATATAAGAAGTAGGGGCAGGAGGGAGTTGACCATATACTGCTTCATAGGGAGTCATTTTGGTGGTGGCATGATAGTTGGTGTTATACGACTATTCAGCCAGAGGTAACCACTCAACCCAAAGATGTTGCTTTTCTGAGGTGAAACACCTAAGGTAGGTTTCCAGACATTTGTTGATGACTTCAGTTTAACCATCTGTTTGTGGATGATAGGAAGTGTTGAGTTTTAGATGGGTGCCTTGTAGCCTGAAGAGTTCGTGCCAAAAATTACTAGTGAAGATCAAGTCACGATTGGACACAATAGAAATGGGCACGCCATTCAATTTGAAGATCTGATCCACGAAAGATTGAGCGATCAAAGTCAGTGTAAACGGATGGGGTAGGGCGCAAAAATGAGCATACTTCGAAAGTCTATCCACAACCACCATGATGACCGACTTGTTTCCAGTCTTTGGAAGACCTGTAATGAAATCCATAGAAACCTCCATCCATATTGATGCCGGGATGGGCAATGGTTGTAATGTGCCTGGTGCTTTGATGGTCTCCCTTTTGTGGCATTGACATACATCACATTCTGCTACAAAAGTAAGGATGTCCTTTTTCATGCCTATCCAAAAAAATGATCTTCTGGTGCGAGCATACGTCTTCTAAAAGCCTGAATGTCCTGCAAGGGGGGATGAGTGCAATTCTGCCAAAATGAAACTTTTAAGGGTGGATATTGGTGATATTACAACTCTGTCCCTGTAGCAAAGAATCTCATTCTGCCACGAGTAGCCCTTCGTGGGATTTGGATCCGCCTGCAATTGAGAAATGAGTCAGGAGAGCCCGGGATGTGAAGACCATTCCCTGCGAGCCTCTTCAATCCATTCTGGAATGGGAAGGGAAATTTCTAGCAGGGTACTTTCCTCCTCAAATTGGCGAGATAATGCATCTTCTACCCTATTTTCTTGCCCTTTTTTGTAAACTATCTCATAATCATATCCCAGCATTTTGGCGAGCCATTTATTTTGTTGTGGCGAGGATAGGCGTTGCTCCAAAAAATATTTAAGACTGTGATGGTCTGTGCGGATTTGGAAACGTCACCCCAGTAAGTAAGGTTGCCATGTCTCTACTGCATGTAAGATGGTCATCATTTGCTTCTCATCGGTAGATTGACCCAGATTCTTCCCACTTAGTTGTTGGCTTGTGAAGGCCAAAGGTCGACCTCCCTGCACTAAAACTGCCCCAATACCTATACCCGAAGCATCACATTCAATGACAAAAGATTTGGTGAAATACGGTAGTGCTAAGACTGGAGTGGAACACATGGCATTTTTGAGAGTTGTAAATGCCTGTTGTGCATCCTCATTCTAGAAGAATGAATTTTTCTTCAGGAGTTGCATGAGGGCTTTGCTATGCGACCATAATTGCGGACGAATTTGCGATAATAGCTTGTGAGACCCAAAAATCCTCTCAGGCTCTTTAAAGTCTTAGGTTGAGGCTAATCCTGCATTGCCTGGATCTTTTTGGGGTCCACATTGACACCTTCATGCCCCACAATGCGGCCCAAATACTCAACTTCTTCCATTCCAAACGAACACTTGGACATCTTAACAAATAATTGATGCTTGAGAAGCAGTTGCAAAAGTAGATCGACATGTTGAAGATGTGCGACCCAATTGAAACTATAGATGAGGATGTCATCGAAGAAGACAAGAACGAATTTCCTGAGATATGGTTTGAAAGGCTCTGAAAAGTAGATGGGACATTACAAATATTGAATGACATGACCAAGAACTCATAATGGCCTTCATGATTTCAGAAAGCAGTCTTTGGAATGTCGACTTCCTTCATGCGAATTTGGTGGTAGCCTGAGCGAAGATCCAGCTTAGTGAAGAATTGAGCCCCATTGAGTTCATTTAGCAAATCATCAACCACCGGGATGGGAAATTTATCTTTGAATATCAACTTATTGCGGGCCCTGAAGTCTGGACACATCCACCATTCCCCATCTTTCTTGAGTACCATGACCACCCATGATGAATAAGGACTAATACTGGGATGTATGACACCTGCTTCCAAAAGTTCCTTGATTATTTTTTCTATTTCATTCTTTTGGGTGAACGGATATCTGTAGAGGCGCACATTTGGGGGTTGGGCCCCAAGAACCAAGGTGATGCTATGATCATGTTCCCCTCTCGAGGGTGGAATCTCATGAGGCTTGTCAAAGACTGGCAAATGGTTATTTAAAATTTGTTGCATCTCCGGATGAATTAGTAGAGACTTGGTTTCGACTGCCTGGATGGCATTAAATTGAGCTATAACTCCATGATGTCCCTTTTTTAGCATTTTTTCCATCCTATGCAAGGTGATGATAGAGGGGGCCCCTGCCTGGAGTCCACGGAGGGTATGCGTGGATTTGTTATGCTTAAAACTCATATATAACTCCTGGAAATCCATTGTGATTGGCCCAAGAGTGCGAAGCTATTCAGCCCCTAGGACAATGTAACACCCACCCATGTCTATTGCAAACATGTGGGTCTTCAACTGATACTCCCCCATTTGAAGTTTGACATTTTCATAGCGGCCTTCACATTTCATTGTGCCCCTATCCGCAATTTGGACTTAGAAGTTAGAAAATGCTCGTACAAAACAATGCACTGCTTTTGCCACTTTTTAATGGATGAAATTATGTGTACTTCCACTCTCAATCAGGACTACTACTGGGTGATGTTTAATAAAACCTCTGATTTTAAGAGTTTGAGGTGAAGAAATCCCTGCCAGAGCATGCAGTGAAATAACTGGTTCGTCAGGGACATTGTCCTTTTAGTTGTCTTCTTCTACTGCCTCAGGTTCCTTAAGTGGTAGATCTTCCTCCGATGAGCTGTAATCAGTCTCATCAATTTGAAAAAATTTGGGCTCCTTGCATTTGTGACGTGGGGAGTATTTTTCATCAGAGTAGTAACATAATCCCTACTTTCTTCTTTCGGCCATTTCTATTGGTGACACCTTTTGAACCTTAAGTGTTTGAGTCATGCTGTGAGCCTGTGTGGGGCGACCCTTGGCGGTGAAATTTGGGCGAGTGGCCAGGGCTCCTAACACACGTTCCACGTTACGAGCTACCTTGCAAGCCTCAATCCATGTGACAGTGTGGTGCAGTTGGACGTGGGCTTTTATTGCCTCTTTAAGACCACTGATAAAACATTCCGTGTAGAACACATCTGAGAGACCCCTAGTGCGGAAGGCTAAGGCTTCAAAGGCTGTAATATATTCATCCACTGTGCCAGTCTGTCGGAGCTTAGTACGACGACCCAAAAAAGAAGATTCCTGGTCAAAGCAGTCTGCAAGAGCTTTTTTGAATTTGTCCCATGTCCTAAAAGGTGCATTGCAAAATTGATGCCATTCCCACCATTGCCACCTTTCATTGTCCAAGTACATGATCCCCACCATAAGCTGAGTCTCATCATCTAGGATGTTATTCAAAATGAAATACTGATCCATTTGTGCTATCCATGCCATTGGGTGAGAACCATTAAATTTATGCATATCCAACTTGGGAGGTCTCGGACTGGATTGCTGTTTTTGGGAGCCCCAAAGGTAAGAAGAATGGCTAGACTCACCCTCACTGTGTCCATTGCCAATATACTCCTCCTCATGGGCTACCTCCTTGCCCTTCGGAATTGCACTCGGGACTAATATTGTTAGATTGTCAAGCTGAGTTTGGATGGATTACAAGATTTGTTCAAGTTTGTCCATCCTCTCATTGGCCATCGCTTGAGCTCTAGTTGCTACCATGCACTGACCTGATGCTCTTAAAATTTGGGACCACCAAAATTTTTTTTCACTAAGAATTGAATGGTACCACCGTGCTCAGCTCGTCGTCCTGATTCTGATGGGCTAGATCACCAATAAGCACCCCGGTAGATCTCAGACTTTTTTTTCCTTTTTTTTTTTAGAAAACTCCTAACGGAGTTTTACTTCTTCCTTGGGAATACTTCAGTCACCCAATCCTCAAAATGTCAATGCTGTCAAAAGTCCTGTGAAAATCATGCTCCGGTATAGGAACCCCACACAACTACTCAGATCAGGTGGATCTGAGAGATATGAATGGCGGATCAGATAGCTCTAAGCGGCGGAATAGATTGTTGCTGCAGATCTGATGGATCTAATAGATCGGACTGATGTCTGATGTTGCTATAGCACTTTGCACGAGTGGATTTGGCCGAGATGATGCGTGATCCCAAGGTAAAAGGGAGCTATGGTCTTGAGGAGTGTCAGGTGCTACAGATCGCAATATACATAAGGGTCTGACAGTAGTACTCGGACCAATGTTTCAGGGCTCTAACTAAGGAGGATCAACCGTACCCTTAGTTGTACAACCAAATTACCCTATGGTACGGGCGAGTAATCTCTCGGAGTGCTGTTCTCGGTGTACTGTAGCAGCAAGACAGCTCACGGTTTATCTATGGCTAGGTTGCAGAGGAGCTAGGAGGCTTCCGATATACCCAGAAGGTACGTGGAAGACACTCCGTATGTGGTTTTGTCTAATGCGCTACTACTCGAAGGGGTACCCACAGGGGTTACAAGGGAGTCCAACAAGCGTGACCACCTGTTGTATTTCCTATGTGCATGCCTTCCCAAATTCGCAGGTTTATGTGCTCAACGACAGATCCCGTGGTTTAAGGACACCGAAACACGTCTTTAGCCAAAAAAAAAGATTTGCTAAGAAATGGAGATCCCACCGGCGCTGGAAAGAGCTCTGATACCACTTGTTATGCTTTTAACCTGCAAAGATACCCAAATACATAATATGTGAAGAAAAATACCCATAACATAGAATAGTGAGAGTCAACAACAAATATTGTATTATTCCTAAAGCAATGTTCACTGGCCTCTTCGAGGGGGCAACTTCCAATAGAGCAGAGATCGATTAAAAAATAAGACATGATGCTCCTCGCAGGGAGTCTCTATCCTTTATATATGACTCATACATGTAATACCATG
>APFE030427478.1:0-10734 GCA_000404065.3 Pinus taeda
AGTTTCTAATTAAAGAGAAGATAGAGACGAATTGCAGCAGGTGGTTTTCACCCACATTGGATTTCCACCTTATATCTTGTGTTCTTGTGTGTGATTGTCTTCTGCTCTGTTTTAGTGTTTCTGGTTATTGGTTATTTGATACACATATTAAAAATCAACATCTGAAAGATAAAGTAAATTATAAGTTTGCATAGTATACGCGGGTTTCCTTCTACATAGTTGTGGGTTTAATTAACTGAAGTAGTGTATATCATTTGGATTTGAAAAAGGAATATTTGACTTGATAATACTGATTCACCCCCCATCTCAGTATTATTTCCAACAATAACTAGTGGTGATAAAGCATATAAACAATTCCAAAAACAATACTACGGCAAGAAAAGTTTATCTTAGGGGGAGAAAAACTCATGTTTTAGTAAGGGTGTTCTTAGAAGAGGAAAGGGTGTTTTGTTTGATTTTGGTGTTGCCATCAATGCCAAAGGGGGAGAGTGTTGGAAATATGTTTTCATTGATGTCAACAGGTGGTAGATGGAGGAACAATTGTCAAAGAAATGCCTTAAGGAGAAGGTTCCTGGCACACAAGAAGGGAAAAAAATCAAAATCAGTGCAGTGGATTTAGAGCCTGTTTTGGAGCACTAGACAATCTTGGATGTAGGTGTAAGCCAACTAGATGGATATAGCTCTGAAGGATATTTCCAACAATGGATGGATGTCTTTGAAAGGCCTCTGGGATTATAATATAAAGCAAGTCAAATTCGGGTGACCCGAAGGCCTTTATAACAGAGTTAAAGATTGCTGGAGTCTTTGGTACGTAGCTAAACTTGGCATAAGTGCCAAATCTTGCGCCAACATAGATGGAGCCTCTAAGCAAGAGCTCTAGGCAGATGTGGCAGTAGTGGGTTAGACCATAGGCAGAGCCCACCCAGCAGAGAAATCTTGGCAATATGATTCGTATGCCCCATGTTTAAGCAACCGAGATAGGTAGAGTGGGATAATTCCATCATGACGAAGTTACCCCAGAGGGTATACCTTGAAAGGTTGGAAAGGAAACACAAAAGTAAGGTCCTAAGCGCCAATCACTAGGACACAACAACTAAGTGTTGTTCAATTGGAATCAAGTGGGTGGATTGCACACAACGGTATTACCTAGGACCTTAATTTTGTGTGCACAAAGAGATGGACCATGAGAAAAGGGTTGGGTGACATGCCAACTTTTTGATGGCACTAGAGACAACCCTTTAGATGAGTTTTATGATTACAGGAGATGGTTTCTCGCATATTTGATCACATATATCAACAACGGAGATCTACCACAGGGGAACCCCTCCTGAAACCAAAATCCACTCGGAAGTGGTGTCGTGGAAAAGGCTTGAACCTAGTGGTTTTAGGAAAAATGAAATAACAAAGGAAATAGTCGCAAACTAAAGCCTAGATGATCTTTTCTCTCTCCTCCATGAGGACAGTTGATAGCTCTTGATTAGATTAGACAACGAAGGATAATGACGTCAGCATCATCCAATAATATGAGGACATGTTGCATGCATATTTCAAATTTTTGGGCATCCAAAGGGCCCATTTCTAGGTGACACTTGTCACTAGTTAGGAGGTGAAAGATGTCCCCTATGATGTCAGCATGATGTCATCCTCGTGCGATTAGCCTAAAATATTTAAAAAATCTGCAAGAGGTAATGTCGGGCGGCGGGTGACGGGGCATGTCGACAGACAGCATAATGTGGTAGCCAATCAGGAAAGTGCAAGAGAACCCCACGAGATAGCTCAGCCCGCAGGAAAAGATCCCAGAAGATTCAATTTTGTACATTTAGTGGCGACACTAGGCACAAGGCACCGGGCCATGGAGGCAGAGCGGCAACCAACAAAATGAGCACTAGGTGGTCCCCACGGACATATCAACCCGGTGAAAAGACCCTAATGAGTGAATAAAGTCACAATCAAATAAAGTGATGGGATGTTGGGGGCTATGGGATAAACAACCGCACATGCCACTATGCCACAAGTAGAAAACAAGGGTGCAAAGGAAATAAATAGTTGTGGATGCTCCGAGAGTGGCTAAGAACCAACTCCATCGATTCTTTCACATAGAAACAAAGAGGTTGGGAGATAGGAAGCTCTGGCCATTGGGATGATGGTTTTTCACCTCACGTAGAGGCATGACAAATGACATGGAGTCTTTAACAAAATAAAAAGGCTCTCGATAGAACTTGAAAGGGCTTAGTGCTAGGGGTGTAAGCCGTTGGTCATAGAGACCCTATCTTATGGCAAAAAAATAGGTAAATGGCCAAGAGACAAGGGGCTTAAAGGTAAAAAGGCAGAACTTCCATTTTGACTACAATTTTTGGCAATTATAACAAAATTGAACAACAGATAAAAATAGTAGGTGGACTATTAAATTCTGTAAAAAGCGAGAATGTAAAAAATAAGCATAAAAGCTAGGTTCAGGTTGCAAAAAAGTTTGTAAAGGTCAGTTTGACTTGGATATTAATCGCAAAATAAAAAACAGACTCCAAAAGACTGAAATGAGAGGGCCATAGGAAAAAAAATAATACGGCTTCATGAACAAATTCAAAAAAAAAAAAAAAAATCAAAGCCAAAGTTAGCAAAAAGAAAAAATCTATAAAAGCAGGCCTAATCAAGCATATTCAACACAAGTTTTTGTAGACAAAGCTTCTTGTGCAGCGACGTGTTGGCATGCTGTTCATAGTAATCAGAGATTCTTGTAGGTGTTTTTGAGTGGTTATTGGGATAAATTATTTTTTAGAAAAGCAAAGAAGGCAATCATTGATCCTAGTGTGAAAATGGATGAAAGATGGAACAATGAGTGTCTAAATAAATTTGTAGCTTGCTGATTAGGGGTTGGTACTCCTTCCAATGGGTGCTGGAGAATAGTTTTGGTTGTCGTTCTGTCCAGCTGTAGTTGATAAATCAAGGATTTGTAGCTTCCTATTTGTTGTAGCGAATAAATTGTAACAAAAGACTATAGCTTTCCCTATGAATGAATTGAAGAGCAGTTCTAAAAGTTAATTGTTCTTGTGTGTTCCATTGTGATTGTTGACATTAACCTCTAAGCCATTGGGGTTTTGGTAAAATGAAATAACATGTTGGTGTTTCTCATACCAATGATTAGTGCTCATTTCTTACTTTTCACATAATTGATAGTTTCCTAATAAAAAAGCAATAAACACTAATAACAACATTGTTTGGAACCATAACAATGAAAATTTCTTAAGAAAAAACTAAACTCATGATTACTAATTGATGGAGAATTACAAATATGAGCTTATTAACACCCCAATAAAATGTAAGAGCTCAATAAAAAATGTAATCCCTTAACTCTTCACTAACTCACCTCATAAAAATGAACAATAAAAAGACAACACCACAACAATGAACACCCATCATTACCTCCAAACACATCACCATGCCATCATAATTTGAAACAACTACCATCAAAAACCACCTCAAAAAATTACAAAAATATAAAAACTAGTCATACATAACACAACGAGAAAACCACTATGTTTAGTTGGCCACATCGAAAAGATCCAAACTCAAAAAACCATACCCTTCACAAGCTTAAACAACTACATCAACAAACATCCATCACCATCCGTTAATAACACCAACTAATGATAAAAATAGTTCAGAACACAACACCGAAAGTGAAACCGCTAAAAAAAAAAAATAAAAAAAAGCAACTTGAAATGGAAGTGGAAAATAAAAAATACTAAGGTTGAGAGGAAAAATAAGTTTATATGTATAAATTAAAGCTGCATCATCCTTGAATGCTTACCTTGTAACTCACCAACGTCCGAGGAACCGTATTTCCCACCTTTCGAAAAACCCATCATATTATATTATACTACCCAATAAAAAAAAGGCAAAAAATCATCTCCATATATAATTATATAATTTCTTATATAATTTCATATTCAATTATAATAAAAAGTAAACCTTAACATCAAAATATTCATTATAATAATACTAATGCATTGAAAATCACTTTTTTAAAAACTAAACTATCTACTTGCCTTGCCTATCAAACATAGATTAATAAACCAGATTCCACATGTACAAAACACTTGAAAATATACAAGCAATATAACCAACATTATCAGTGGAAGGCAAATCAGTGTCATGAAATATATATGCAAAATCCTCCGACCTATAAAAACAATCTCATATATATATATATATATATAAATAAGAATCAAGGTCCAAGTTTACGGTAAGGAAAACTCGTCAAGAGAGTCGCTTTCCCAAACCTATGGCAAGGATCTATGGAAAAATATCGCAATCCAAGTAGAAGAAAACAAATTTAGTCGTCGAAAAAACATTTATATATGTCACAAAAGTAATTATGACGTTATAGTGTGAAAACAATTGTCACATTGACGTGAATATGTAGCAAAAGTGACAGCCATGTGGAACGAAACAAGTTTGGCCATATAGATAGTTTAACAATTGTATATAAATTTAGGAGTATCTAGATCATTTAATAATTATATATCAAATTTAAAATAAATTGAATAGATTCAATTTATCATGTGTTAAGAAGATGATGTGATCTGTAGATTTAATAGATGTCGATGGCTATCCAATTTATCATCTGTTAAGAAGATGATGTGATTGGTAGATTTAATAGATGTCGATGGCAATTGAGTAACTTATTTATGGGATGTTTTACCTAATGTTGTTATTTATGGAATGTTGTGCATAATGTTGTTTTGAGATGATTGGTATATTTAGTATATCATATCTATATTTAGTAAATTTATATAATGTTTGATGTAAAAATGATCTAATAATTTATAAGGTGTTTTATATAGTGTTGAATGGAAAAATGAAGTAGGTCTGAAATTATTAGAGTGAAGAATGATGTAAATTTACTAGATGTTAGATGGAAGAATGATAATAAGATGTGATAAAGATTGAGTAGACATTTTTATTGACCACATATAGTTCTCACTCTCAACTAATCCAACGGGATTTGAACCATTAATCTAATAGAAGAGAAACACCATAAAAATAAATTATTGTATACCCCATAAATACATAAAATTTAATATCATTATAAATCCCCTTCAAAAATTCTAATTACTCTAAATGTAATATTATAAGAAATGTCACGATTATTATTTCAATGATATTAATTTCCCAATATAAAAATATGTTGACATAAATTAAAATCCTCAAAGTAAACCATACTTAATCTCAATATCATAGTAAAATAAAATAAAATAAAGACTAAAAACAAATAAACTATCCCTAACAAACTAAAACCCTAAAAATAAAAATAAAAATTAACTTTAATATCATAAAAATAAAAATGAACTCTCCTTCCATAATTACATTTATATAGATATTTTTTTATTAATGTTGTATTTACATCCATTAAAAGAAAAAAAAAATGGTATGGGAGAAGAAACATGAATTCATGAAATCGATGAAGGAGTATTATGTGTCTATTTTTATATTATGTTACCTCCAAATCAATATGAGGTAGATATTGTCATGTAATATCACATTTAAAAATAATAAAATAATATTTACATTAACAAATTAAGACAAAAGTAATACCAAATAAAAAATCAATGTCAGTAATAAATAAAATAACTCAATTTCTAATTCACCAACTTTATATAGAGATATAATGTATTTGAAAGTAAAAAAAGCAAATTACATTTTAGTATGACAGAGATATATAACTCCTTCACTACTTAATATGAAGTTGATAGATAGTATGTAAAAATAATTGATATTACATAATGTGTATTTTATTCTATGTTTTGACTTATAATATTTAAAACAAAAATATATTATTAAAAAATATACTTTAGTGTGAGCTATAGATAAAATATTTCAATGTTCAGATTAAATAACATAATATCATATCATAATCATTAATGAGAGAGATGTGTTATTTATCCCATTCTCAATACATACAACACAATAATAATAATAATGGTGGTTATAAATCAAATATTTGAAAATGCATTGTGAGAAAACATTTTAACATCAAATATATAGAGGTAAAGAGCGAGTAAATTCTTTTTTATTTAAAAGATGAGCAAGATTTGTAGTTCCTTCAAAATATAATATAGGCTTGATATGTAACATTTTTAAAAAAAGCTATATATATATATATATAGTATATATATATATATGGATGGAGAGAAAAGATTTTTCTACTTGGTAATGTGGGTGGGTATGTTTTTTAGCATTAATTACTTCAAATGTCAATTACCTATATATTATAAATAAATATTCTTATAGTTAAAATTTTCTCAAAACCAAAATAGATCCATCTCAACTCAAAACCTACCAAGAGTCAACACAACTCAAATCTATCGAGGTGTAAATCTTTCAATCAGTTTTGCATTAAAATGGAGGTTTACATCTTCATAGATTTGATCCCTCTTAGAATTTGGTAAATTCGTAGTTAAAATGAATCTATGTCGGTATAGTGTCAATGTGCACCAATTATATTATTAATTCTATTAACGATATTTTAGAATTTGGAAAGTTGTTAATTTCATTAACAATTTTTAGAATTAAAGCATTAATTAGATATAATAAATTATATGATTAATTTACTATAAAATACATTGGTAAAATGTATTATCATTTGTAGCAACAATTAAGTAAACGTGTTTATACACAGATAAGCTATGTCAAGTACGTGTAAAACCAGATAGTATTGGTTGAATATTAACCTCATCATTAACATTCAATATTATAAAGCATATATTATAACATTATATTTATAAACACTAATATATAAAACTCTAATATTATAAGCCTCAATATTAAACCCTATATTATAAACCTAAATATTAAACTCTCATATTATAAACTCCAATGTATATACCTAATATTATAAACCCCATTATAATAAACTCAATATTATCAACCATAAAATTAAAACCTATATATTAAACAACCAATATTATAAACCCAACATTAATAATAATAATAATAATATTATTATTAAACAATTTAAAATCTGGTTTGTAACCATCGAACAATGACTTCACTTGATTAAGGTTGATAATATTTGATTTTCGTCAACCATGGTTGACTATAATTGAATAAGGCTAATTTACATTGACCAAGGAAAACCATGAGTAAATATAGTTTGACTACTTTTAGATATGTTAAATATAGGGTTAACCAAGTTTGATCTTGGTGAACTATTTAAACATTGACTTTAATGGCTTAGTTGGTTTGACTATGTTGTTTGATCTTGGTGAACATAGCTAAACATTGACTTTAATGGCTTAGTTGGTTTGACTATGTTTCATTGTTGATATTAATCAATAATATTAATACGAAATTATCATTCATCGAACTTGAAGTCAATTGATTGTTAAACATCTAAAAACATAGTCGAACATAATCAACCAAATTAGTAAACGTGGTTGACTAATTTTGTAATGTTGCATTGAGATGCTACAAAAATTGCAATATAATATAACATTATAATAATGTTTGTCACATTGTGATGTTGGATAGATTTCTTTACCCTTCCATAGAATTCCTATGTTTGACTGAAGTTGAAGAGTGTTGACAGTCAAACATAGTGAACATAGTCAACCACATTAGTAAATATGGCTACCTAATTTTGTAATGTCGCATTCCAATGTTCGATAAATTGTAATGCAATGTAACATTGCAACAATTTTTTTCACATTCTGATGTTGGATAATAATAATAAAAGGCAATTATGAGTGACCAAAGTTGATCACTGTTTAGTTTCAAACATTGTCAAGCATATTTGGTCAACCTTAATAGTAATAATATTATCATTAGCACAGTTTGTGAATGAGATTGGTCAACCCTATAAAATTATTATTGCAGGGCTGACCAATTTTAGTTATGGAAATTCTTAATAATATATTGAATCATATAATAATAATAAAATAATAATATATATAATTAATATAGTAAATCTTATTGTTGTTTTATTATTATTATTGAAAATAATATCACTAATATTAAATATTTTTTAAATTTTCACTATGCTGCAGCAAGGTTGACCTTGGTTGATTAAGGTTGACAATGGCTGACTTAAGAAAACCATGGTTGAATATAATTGAATATGGTTGATATATTCAAACTTATTGCTCTTATTACTAGTCAACTTTATTATAGGTTTGACCAACTTTTATCATGGACACCTGTTCAAACATTAGCTATAATGGTTAACATTGTTTGGCTATGTTTGGCTAATGTGGTTGACTACATGTTTCATTATTAATATTAATCAATAATGTTAATAGGTGATTATGTTTCACTAAAGTTGAAAAGTGCTAACTATCTAGCATAGTCAAACATAGATGAAAATAGTAAACAACATTAGTAAATGTTGTTGACTATCTTTGTAATGTGACATTGCGACGCTATAGAAATTGCAATATAATGTAACATTGCAACAATGTTTGTAACAATATGACGCTAGATATATTTATTTACCATTCCATGGATTTCTTATGTTTGATTGAATTTGAAATATGTTGATTGTCAAACATATTCGAAAATTTGAACCACATTAGTAAATATGGTTTAGTAATTTTGCAATGTTGCATTGTTACGTTGGATAAATTACAATATAATATAACATTGCAACCTTGGACAATAATGTTTATTAGATTGTGACATTATATTATAATAACATATAATATAATAATAATAGGCGATTATTATATTTGACCAAAGTTGAAGAGTGTTGACTGTAAAACATTCTTAGGCATAGTCTAGCACATTAGTAAATGTGGTTGACTAATTTTGTAATGTCAAATTCGGATGTTGTATAAATTGCAATGTATTGTAATAATGCAACAAGTTTGGTCACATTTGTGACATTGGATAGATTTATCTACCATTTCAACATCACATATTAATATTAATATTATTTATATTACTAGTCAACTTTACTAATATTAATATTGATATTATTAAACATTTTTAAATCTTGATAATGATTGAAAAAGAATGACATTAATTTACTAAGGTTGCAAATGTTTGACTTTGGTCAACCATGTGTGAATATAATTGAATATGATTGACCATACTTGAACAATGGTTGACCATGTGTGACTATTGTTAAATATTTCTCACTATGTTTTGACTAAGGTTAATGATTCTTTGACTATGAGTGATTGTGGTTTTTGATGTTAACGTTATTTAAACATCACGAACAATGTTTTGATTATGAATAACCATGTTTAACAATTGTTCGACATTGATTGACCATGGTTGACTATATTTGTGGATGTTCACTACCTTTAAACATTGTTATCTAGGTTTTCATCATAAATAACTAAGGTTAATGATTGTATGACTATCGTTGATCATGATTGACTATGGTTGAAAATGATTGACCAATAATTGACCATGGTTTGTCTATGTTAAACCATAGTTGAATATGATTTATTATAGCACACCATGATCTCAATACATTTTGACTACGATTGACCATATGTTGACTATGGTTTGTCTATATTTGACCATGATTTGACTGTGGTTACCATCGTAATGGTGGTTGCTAATGGTTAAACATGATTTGAATATGGTTAATTCTAATCATCCATGATAGGCCTCCATCGTCAACCATGACCATCCACTATGGTTTAATATACTTAACTCTGGTTCACTATAGGTCACCTATATATAGACCATAATTCTCGTGGTAAGTATGGTTCACCATGGTAGTCATGTTGACTATTGTTGACGATGATGCTCGTATTGACAATAGTTGACCATGTAAACAGCAGTCAACAATAGTTAAAATTTGTTAATTTATAGCTAAGACATTATAAATGTATAGATAACACATTTTTAATTTGCCAATTACATCTATATTAACTCTTATTAATCGATTTCAAAAATATTATATTGATTTTATTAATGTTAATAGTTTTATCTATTAATTTTATTAATAATATATTATTAAAGTTTTTAATATTACTAAATAAAATTATAAAATTTAATATTCAACCTTAAGTAATCATTAATATCCTTAAAATATAATATTATTTATTAAATATTAATATTAATACTAACAAACTTATTAATATTAATTTTAATATAAAAATTAAAATGTTAAATTTATTGTTCACTCAGAGTAGAATGGATAGTGATGGAATGGTGATGGAGTCGTGATGGAGTCCACTAATAAGGTTTTATGTGATGCAAAGGTCATCGGTTTAAAACTATGTGGGCAAAAATTGAGTCATGTTAAGGGGTATTGTAGCCGAGGCTGGGAGTGATCCCCGAATGAGTCTTACAGCTTAGATGCCCCTAGGTCGCATTTTCACAAACCAAAAATAAAGCACACAATCATCTCAGAACTCACACAACTTAACAAACGAAAAACAATTATTAAACTCATTAATATTGATCCTAATATTAAAATGATTAACATCAATATTAACTTTAAACTTATTAAAATTTGTATTCATCAATACTAATATTAAACTTATTAATGTTAAGTTTAACCTTAAATTCAATATTAGAATTATGATAAATCACGTTTGACTATAATATTAAGTTTATAATTATATAGTTGATATAATATTAAAGTCTAATATGTTAAGGTTTAATATATAAGTTTTATATTATTGTATTATAATATTAGGGTTTATATTAGGGATTGATTTTAAGGTTTATATTAAAAAACCTAATATAAATTTTGATATTATAATATTAATATTGATT
>APFE030427484.1:5210-21530 GCA_000404065.3 Pinus taeda
GATATAGACTTTAAAGATGTATATGCAACTTTGAGTCAAGGCAAAAAGGTAGAAGAATTGGATTATCATGTGAAGGATTGACTCTTATATCATTTTGAGAAACTCTGCATTCCACAAACAGAGAGAGTAAAGATAATTAGAGAGGCACACACTTCTCTGATATCATGTCACTTTGGGGTAAGTAAAACAGTTGCACAGCTGTAAAGATTTTGTTATTGGCCAAAAATGAATGAGACAGTCTCTAGATACGTGAGAGGGTGTACCATGTGTGCCAAAAGCAAGCCCAGTAATAGAAAACTAGGCTTGTACACTCCATTGCCACTTACTTCTCACCCTTGGGAAAGTGTTTCCATGGATTTTGTTGGGGGACTTCCTAAGTATAGAAAAGGTCATGATTATCTGTATGTGGTCGTGGACAGGTTTAGAAAATGTGCATTTTGATACCTTGTAATAAGCAGATTACAGTTGAACAAACTGCAAAACTATTATTTGAACATGTATGGGTTCATTTTGGATTACCCACTTCTATTGTATCTGATCGAGACACCCGATTTGTGGGGAAGTTTTGGTCAAGTCTGTGGGAGCTGATGGACACCCAACTGAAGAAAAACATAGCTTTTCATCCACAAACCAATGACTAGACATAGTAGTTAACATGACAGTGATCCAACTACTCAGAGGATATTGCAGCAAACATCCTAAACTTTGGGATGAACACTTGTGTTATGTGCAACATGCTTACAATAGAGCAAAACATTCTTCCACACAGATATCTCCTTTTGAAACCTGTTTTGGTTTCACACCAAGATTTCCTTTGGATTTTGTCTTTGGTAAAGATATCACTGTTGATGGACACAGTGATGTGGAAAAGGAAACTAGGTTCATTGAACATATCCAGGAGATCCACCAGGCAGTACAGGAACAACTGGAAAAGAGCCAAGACAAATACAAGGCAAGGCATGGCAAGCATTGGGTGGAGCATAGTTTTCAAGTTGGTGAACAGATATGGCTGTGTATTAGCAAGGACACGATGCAAGGTGAAGGTAAAAAGCTAAAGCCTATCAGGTATGGACCCTTCAAGATACTTGAGAGGATCGGTGAGAACGCTTTTCGCCTTGATCTACCAGCTTACATGCACATCTACTCAGTCGTAAATGCAGATTGCTTAAGATTGTTTGAGCCTTCGATGATTGATGATCCTGAAGAGAAAAGTCGATTGCCTTCTATTGATGATCTGCTACTTGAATATCTGAATGAATTGCAGGAAGACACAGTCTTGGACAGGAAGGTGAGGACAATGCGCAGAGGAAACGTTGAGTACCTCAGAATCAGACTCAAAGGTTCGAAGTCGAGTAGTGCAAAGTGGATTGATATTGGACAAGTGAGACAGCAATACCCTCACTTAGTCAATGCTTGAAAGAAAACCAACTTTTGGTGGTCCAAAAGCTTTTTAGTGGGAAGGCTATGATCCGAATTGGATCCATAAAGAATAATCGAAAGAACCATGGATGTACCAGGTTGGGATAGAATTAAAAAAATTTAGAACAACGATAAAAAACACCTCTAAACTAGTGGCAGTTGGTAGCCAGTGTGGAACGACGAGGACCTCGGTCAAAGTGCGCTAACCGAGGCCCATGGAGACTGTGCGGGAGGCGAAATTAGCCAATGGGAGGCTCGGATCAGGAAGTGGAGGGAGTTTTTGATGCGTGATAATCGCGCATCGCTAAGCGAAAACCCTCAAAATGGAGAAGCCCCGAGTGTTCGGTCGCATGAGAGCCGGGAAAAATGTGGGGAGAAAGGCTAAAGGCAAAGGCAGGACCGACGCTCCAAAAATCAGTGGTATTGATCGGGGGCATCCCTAGGCGGTAAGCAGTTTCGATGAAAACGAAGCGATTCCATTCAGCGCCTGACACGTGGCAGGCGAAGGAGAGAGAAAACTGTCACTCATCGCGCGCTAACGGTCGAGCAAGTCAACCACGTGAAACGAGCGGATGGCGTGGGATCTGGGGGCTCCAGATCTAACGACTGAGATCGCCCCTGATGCAAAAGATGGAATTGATGGGGGATTAAGCCGCGATATGAAAGAATTTGAAGTCTGAATTGACTGCAAAGGTGGAAAATGACTCATTCCATAACGTAACTGAAGAAACGAACTGACGAGGCAAGTTGGCGCAGTTTGCAAGAGGACAAGTGGCCGCTCCCTGTGAGTCTGATGATGACACCGAGACAAGGAACTCCAAGCGCAGCTGTAGCAGGCGATTCGACAGAGTTGGAAGAGGAATCAAATAGCCATGAGCTAGAGTGGCTTTAAATCCATGCACAGACTAGCAGAAGAGGGGACCGGAAAGACGGGACACACCCACACACACGGAAGAATAGAGAAAGCAGATAGAGAAAGCAAAAATCAGAAAGAAGACAGAGGGCCGAGCTGACCAAAGGTAGCATCGAGCACCAGAGGGCTTGAGGAATTCGAGCCATCCCTGAAGGGGATCTGTCGAGACCGAGCACCACATTGGGCTCCTTCCATTATAGACCCGAGAGGTCAGAAAGCTGGTAAGGCCGAGAGTCTGTGTACTCTAGTGGTTTGGGGAATCCAAGAACCATCCTACCAAGCTATCCTACGACAGGAGACTCATATTGAGCTCCTTCTTTGTAAATCTCTGCTTTAAGACACAATAAAAGAAGGCCACCACTGAAATCTGGACTGGAGATGTAGCCCTAGAGGATAGGGTGAACTCCTTATTAATTTCTTGTGTTCTTATATTTGCTAATTGCATTTCTCGGCTGTCTTCCTTTTCAAGTGTCTATGTATATGCAATCTGATCGATCCGTTGCTTAAATAACCTAGACACACACACCAGCACATGAGTTTGTAATACCTCTATTCAATAATTCTTAACTAAGATCACTCATAGGGTGATTATCAGATCATGCGACAAGGCTTGTCTCAATATGAAAATCAACCATGGTCAACCATGTTTATTTTAGTGTTTATAATATTTAGGGTTTATATACCTTGGGTTTATAATATTAGTCCCTTGGGTTTAATAATATTCCCTTGGTTTCATAATCCCTTGGGGTTTTAGTATTAATCCCTTGGGTTTATTATTCCCTTCGGTTTATAATATCAATCCATTGGGTTTATAATATTAATCATGGTCGATCATAGTCAACCATGGTTAACCATGGTCAGACATGGTGAATTGTCGCATTGTGGCAAAAATTGTCTCCATGTGAAAATCATGGTTGATTATGGACAACCATGTTTTATAGAATCAATCCTTTTGCTTTATTATTCCCTTACATTTATAATATCAATCATGGTCAACCATTGTTAATCATAGCCAACCATGGTCAACCATGGTCGAATGTCGCATTGTGACAAGGATTATCTCATTATAAAAATCAACCATGGTCAACCATGTTTATTTTAGTGTTTATAATATTTATTTTAGGGTTTATATACCTTGGGCTTATAATATTAGTCCCTTGGATTTAATATTATTCTCTTGGGTTCATAATCCCTTGGGGTTTTGACATTAATCCCTTAGGTTTATTATTCTCTTTGGTTTATAATATGAATCACTTGGGTCTCTTAGATTTATAGTGTCAATCGTGGTCAACTATCATCAATCATAGCCAACCATGGTCAACCATCATCAAATGTCGCATTGTGACAAGGATTGTGTCAGTAGGAAAATCAACCATGTTTATTTTAGTGTTTATAATATTTATCTTAGGGTTTATATACCTTTAGTTTATAATATTAGTCTCTTGGGTTTAATATTATTTGCTTGGTTTCATAATCTCTTGGGGTTTTAGTATTAATCCCTTAGGTTTATTATTCTTTTTGGTTTATAATATCAATCCCTTAGGTTTATTATTCCTTTGGGTTTATAATATCAATTGTGGTCAATCGTGGTCAATCATAGTCAACCATGCTCAACCATGGTCAAATGTCGCATTGTGAAAAAAATTGTCTCCATGTGAAAATCATGGGCAATCATGGTCAACCATGGTTGGTCATGGTCAACCATTTTTTGTAGAATCAAACATGGTCAACCATGGTCAATAATGGTCAATCATGATTTCAATGTCGCATTGTGACAAAGCTTGTCTCGATATGAAAAACGTCCATGGTAAACCATGGTCCAATGTTGCATTGTGACAAAGATCATCTCAATATGAAAAACATCCATGGTAAACCATGTCCATTGTCGCATTGTGATAACTATTGTCTTAATATGAAAACAAACAATGGTCAACCATGTTTAGTCACCTGGTTTATACTTTTCAATATTAGTCCCCTTGTTTATAATTTTCAAGGGACATAACCATGGTTGACCATGATCAACCATGGTCAATCATAGCCAAGGATGGTTACATGTCGCATTGTGACAAAAATTGTCTCCATGTGAAAACCATGGAGAATCATGGTCAACCATGGTCAACAATGTTTTTATAGAACCAAACATAGTCAACCATGATCAATCATGGTCGAATGTCGCATTGTGACAAAGATTGTCTCGATATGAAAAACATCCATGGTCAACCATGGTCTCGATATGAAAAACTTTTATGGTCAACCATGGTCCATTGTCACATTGTGATAAGGATTGCCTCAATATGAAAATCAACCATGGTCAACCATGTTTATTTTAGTGTTTATAATATTTATCTTAGGGTTTATATACCTTAAGTTTATATTATTAGTCCCTTGGGTTTAATATTATTCCCTTGGGTTCATAATCCCTTGGGGTCTTAGTATTAATCCCTTGGGTTTTATTATTACCTTGTGTTTATAATATCAATCGCTTGAGTTTATTATTCCCTTGAGTTTATAATATTAATCATGGTCAATCATGGTCAAATATTGCATTGTGACAAAGATTGTCTCGATATGAAAAAAATTCATGACCAATCATGGTTTAACGTTGCATTATGACATAGATTGTCTCAATATGAAAAACATCCATGGTCAACCATGGTCCAATGTCACATTGTCATAAGGATTGTTTCAATATAAAAATCAACCATGGTCAAACATGTTTATTTTAGTGTTTACAATATTTATTTTGGGGTTTATATACCTTGTGTTTATAATATTAGTCCCTGAGTTTAATATTATTCCCTCGGGTTCATAACCCCTTAAGGTTTTAGTATTAATCCCTTGGGGTTTTAGTATTAATCCCTTGGGTTTATAATATCAATCATGGTCAACCATCATCAATCATAGCTAACCATGATCAACCATGGTCAATCATAGCCAGCCATTGTCAAATGTCACATTGTGACAAAGATTGTCTCAATATGAAAATCAACCATGGTCAAGCACGGTTCAATGTCACATTGTGACAAATATTGTCTTGTTTATAGTATTTATCCTAAGGTTTATATACCTTGGGTTTATATTATTAATCCATTAAGTTTAATATTGCTCCATTGGGTTTATAATGTCTTGGGTTATTAATCCCTTAAGTTTATTATTCCCTTGGGTTTATTAAATTGTGTTAAATTACGTTTTATAATATTTGTTTATGTGTGCTATTATTTATTTCACAAATATTTTATATTTATTTATTACTATATAATATTAATAATAATATAATTTAATTTTTTTTTTTGTGTGTTGTTATTATTTCAAAATTATTTTAAATTTATTATTGAAAAGTATGATCCGGATTATCATAGTACTATATTCATTATGTTGATGTATCGACCCCAAAGGGGCCATCACAAGGACAAAAAATAAATGATAAATTGAGAGAAGAATCTCCCACTAGAACAGATAAAAATCCTAAAAATGAAAATTCAAGTGACTGAACTAATTTAAAAGCCAAAACTACATATACTATTCAAATTTTTATTTTTAATTTTTAAAATTATTTTTAAATTTTTTTTTTTGAATAGTTAAGCCACCCACGGGGATTTGACCAGTGAGCTATCGCAAGGAGTGCCTTAACAGTGCACCATTCACTGTCAAATCCAAGCCCTGTGGGCTTTCATTTTTTTAAATAATTTATTACTAAATAATAATTTAGTAAAATTAAATATTAAAATAAATATTAATATTTCATTATTAATAATATTGATATAGGTTGATATACGCTTATCGGTGTTTATCAATCACATTTATATTAATATAAATGTGGTTGCGCTGGTTATAAAAAAATGAATATATAAATAAAACATAGAACACGATTCTTAACCATAAAGATTTACTCTCACTTTACTATGACAATTGTTAATTTGTAAATAGGCTTTGTTACAATACCATCCACTAATACTATGACTTATCAATATTATAAGCCCAAACAAATTATTACTCACCATGACAATTCTTAATTCATAAATAGACTTTGTTACAATACCATACACTAATACTATGACTTATCCATATTATAAGCCTAAACAAATTATTACTCATTTCATATGATACTTATTCATATAATTTTTTTCTAAATTAATTAATTTAATTAAAAAACTAAAAAACATACTTATTTTGGAAACAAATCTCAACCTTTAATTTTTGTATACTATTATAAATATTCTAAAATATTTTGTAAAAATTAATATCAATATCCAAGAGTGATTCAATAATAATGATTCTTAATAGAATTAAAATTCTAAATATTCACTATTTAATTTACAAGTCATAACTATAATAGAAACCAAAAAATACTATATAAGAAAGCGGAAAGAAGTAGCGACTCCTTGTAGAAGTAAGAACCCTTAAAACTTCTTTAAAATAAGAATACAATGAACCCTTGTTAGGAAGTAAGAATCCTTAAAACTTCTTTAAAAGGAGAATACAATGAACCCTTGTTAGGAAGGACATTCCAAAAGTAAAATTAGATGTCGGTTAGAGTTTAAAAGACCATTCTTTCAAATGTTAATTGTGTTTATAGCAATCCACCAACCTAGTCACGTTTATATACCTATACCTAGATGTTTATTGTGTTTATTTTCAACATATACAATTTCAATTAAAAAATTCAAAGTAATATAATTTATATAAAATATTAATATAATTTTCTTTTAAATCAATTCATACATTAAGAAATTAATTTCTCAACTTAGTGATAAAATCTAGGAGAAGTAAGAGAGATTCGTCTTATTTGGAATTAATTCTAACCGAAAACGACATTAAGAAATTAATTTCTGAACTTAGTGATAAAATCTAGGAGATGTAAGAGAGTTTCATCTTTGTTGGGATTAATTTTAACCTAAAACGACCAAATTGAAAGAAAATTTGAATGGACCACACACAAGACGTGGAAATAGAAAATATATAATTTGTTTGAGGCGTTGGTGGAAAATTTGTTTCAATAAAGAAAATCTGTTTTTGTGTTTTTTTTTTGTTTTCAACCAATCTGATATTAAGAATGTTTTTTTAAATAAATCTAATATTAAAAGTGCTTAAATCTTGTAATTAAAATTTCCTTTTTGCCCAATTTTATCAAAATCTTATCATAATTTTCATTATTTTTAAAATGCTTAAATCTTATAACCAAAATTTCCTAATTATTTTATCAAATTTGATTAAAACTTTACCATAATTTCTATTATTTTCCACCAAATTTAAAATCTCATTAAACTACTCATTTGTTCGAGGAAGTCCAAAAACACCCTTAAGCTTTACAACCGAGTTAATTTTCCAAGTCAATTCTAATCGAGACATAATTCCAATGGAGACCTGACCTATGCAACACTGTTAACTTTGCAAGTTGATTCTGATTGAGATATGATCCAGAGCAAAACACATATATTATATTTTATTATATGTTTTTGCGTATCATACATATTATTGTATTTACATTATATGTTTTTGTGTATGATATATTTATATTTTTTTTTTATTATTATATATATTTTGTGTATAATACATATTTGTATTTATATGATATATTTTTGTATATTATATAAATGATTATATTGATGATGATGATGGTTAACATTCATTGAGACCAAATTTTGGTCCAACGGACCTAAAGAAACGAATTATTTAGTTTGATTTAAGATTTTATTCCTATGCTCAAAAAGCTTGGAAAGAAGCCTCCCGAGCTCATTGTAATTTTGACAATGTAAAAGGCTAGGAAGGTCAGTATTGCAACAAAGATTTGAAATTGAAATCTAATGTGGTTGTACGCGGGGCACTCTAAGAGGAAGTGATTTTCATCCTTGATGTTTGTATTCTCACGGAGATAGTAGAACCTTTCCATCCATGGTGTTTTAGGAACTGCCCAACGACCCGTTTCACTATGGAGCTCATGAGAGTTCGTTCTAATCTTGGCTATATTAATTTTCTTCTTGAGCTAGTTAAAACAAAGAGATACTTTTGATCTTCTAGGGTGGGGTTGATGACCTCCTTATAATATCTTAATTTTCTTTTAGCTGCTAAATCTTTCTCACACAACAATTTTTTTTTTTTGAACTTAGAAGTAACAATACTTTTAATGTTATTGATGTTTTGTAATGTAACATTCTCGTAGATCTCCCAATGGTTTAACCAAGCCCTGGTGTCTTTATACCAACCTCGTTTGAGCCTTAGGTGGTTTTGGCTGGAATTTAAAGCTAGCTTAAGAAGTCTATGGTCTCCTATGTTATTGAGTTTGTGCTTGTACAACAAAAGCCTAATCATAGCTAGGCTCTCGATATGGGAAAGACCCACTTATATAAGGAGAATAGGATAGGGTGTGTTGCTTTTAATTTTGAGGTTATACGTTATAAAACTCTTCTGGATTTGCTCAATCTTTCTCCAGGATTCTTTAGAGATGCTACAACCCCAAACCTCACATCCATATAAGATAACCGGAGTGACTAAAGTTTCAAAGAGGAACTTCTTTCTATCCCACATTACGGGGTTTACTGTTTTACATTTATTTTCAAGACCAAAATAAGCTTTCCATCCCCCATTAATCCTTTTCTCAATGCTATAGTTCCAGTTGAGCTTGTGATGAATATCAATTCCTAGGTACTTGTAGGGAGACACTTCCTCCAAGCTACTATTGTTATACATAAAATTAGCGTAAGTGTCCTTCTTGGATTTGATAATCATAACTTTTGTTTTGTCAGTGTTAACAATCACACCCATGGTAGAGCAGAAATCCTTAAGAAGTATAAGTTGCTTATCAAGATCAGATGGGCACCTTGCGAGAAGAACAATATCGTCAGTGTAGAGAAGAAGGATGATGACTATACCAGCTAAGATCGTGCCAACACATCCTGCTTCCTCTAAACAACCTTCTAGCTTGTCGATGTAAATGCCAAATAGGGTAGGGGAGAGGGGACAACCTTGTTTAACTCCGATATTACACTTAATATCTTTCGACCACCCCTCATTGCTCTTTAACTTGGCAAGTACATTCTCATATAACCTTATAGCGGCAACTCTCCACTCAAAAGGAACCTTTAGCTCTTCTAATCTGTTCCAAAGGTTGTTTCTAGGAACCGTATCGAAAGCCTTTCTAAAGTCCACAAAGAAATAAAAGAGATTGGATTTATCATTGCGACATTCCTCCACAATGATCCTAAGCGTAACGAGGTGGTTTGTTGTTAAGTGTTGCATTCTAAAAACCCACTTGGCCTTTAGCTTGCTTACCTTCACTTTCAAGCCATATGCTCAACTTCCTTTCCAAAATAATACCATATAACTTGGCTAGGAGAGGGATGATCATAATTGTTCGATAATTAGAGGGGTTATTTGTATCCCCACTTTTAAAAATAGGGATAATGAGGCTTTGAGTCCATGGTTTAGGGAACCCTTGCTTGACTGCTTGATTGAAAAACTTGTGAATGTAGGGGATGAGGACATGACCTCCAATTTTTAAGATTTCTTCTTGGTAACCTTCAATGTCCTTAGCTTTCCCATTAGCTAAGCGATTAACCCCAAAATCAATGTCTTCTAATGAGAAAACTTCTTTCGTTGTGAGCAGGATTTCAAAGTTATCCATGACATTTGGAGATTCATAACATTTAAAAGTTATCCAGGATTTCAAAGTTATCCATGACATTTTCCTTTTAGTTAGGGCTTTGTATATTTTTATCTTGCCAATTTCAAGAGATTCATCAACAACTTCCTTAATTGCTCTCCTCACACTTTTACAATCTTTGTCATACCATGGGTTGGTTTTGCTATTTCTTTTATTACTTGAAACTTTAATTGAGAACTTGTTAATAGAACATGAGAGGGTTGTAGTAAAATTATGATAGAGATCTTCTATGTTGTCTATACTAGATAAAGGAAGTAAATTAGTTTTTAATTCATTTAGAAATATATATAATATAAATAACAATTTTTATTATCAAAGATTAACTTCTTTTGGCTATAAGGATTATCTTCTATGGGATCTCTATGCATGACAAAATTGAGAGTTATAAGTAAAGGCCTATGATCAGAGTCAGGCTCATGGTCATTTAAGATGTCAAAATTTGTTATTTCATTGTATAGAGGGATATCGGAGATAACATAGTCTAACACGTTGCTACCAAGCCCATGGATGTAGGTCATATGGCTAGAATTGGGCGACTTCTTTAAACCGTTGCAAATTATGAGATCCTGAGCACTACAGGGCTTGACTAGCCCCAACCCAAACAAATTCTCCCCGAGGCCTTTAGAACTCCATTTGTACATTCACCATTATACATATTATGTATTTAATGTTTATTATTTTAATAATAAAATTTATATTTAAAAATTAAAATTTTACTCTTTGAAATTATTTTTTTTATATAAAAATATAAAAAGTTGTAATACTATTAGTAATTTTTTTTTTTTTTTAAAATTACAATATTTATTATGATATTAAAAATATCATTCTTACACTAAAAAAATAAAATAAAAATCAATATCTAAAATTTATGAAAACAAATAATCTTTAAGTTAAAAATAAATTATTAAAAATATAAACTTTAAAATTTGTAATATTTAGGTCAAAAACTTAAAAAATAAAATTAAAAGTATTTGAAAAAATATTAATTTACAAACTTGTAATTAAAGATTAAAATTAAAAAAAACCATCTAATTGGAACTTTTATTAATAGTAATAGTTTATTTTTTTTGTTTTTGTTTTTTTTAATTTAAAATTAGTGTAATTTTTAAAAAATGAATTGAATATTTATATCTTGTAATAGAATTATTTATTTATTTATTTATTTTTCCAATGAGACATTAAAATTGCAACATTTTTAAATGATGTAGTCTAATTTATAGGCGAAATAACCTTTTTCACAACTCTTTTCTAGTTAATTTTTACCAAAATTGGACAAAGATTTTTAAAAACTCGAGTTTAAGTCCTTTAATCTGTAAAATTCCAGTGCCCTAGGGTTTTATGCATTCAAAAATATATTTTAAATAACAAAAAATCACTTTCTTACTTGAATTTATGTTTTTTAATGATATTAAAAGCAAATATAAACACTTATTAAAATTTTAATCAATGGTTTTTTTGACATAGAATGCCTTAATAAAACACTCATTCACCATCAATGTAAATTACATTCACCATTAATGTACAATCACGTAAGCATTTCAAATTCTATATTTATTTAAATTTAAATTTAATTATTTATAAAAAAATTATAAAAATATTTTAAATTTTTAAAATTTTGAACTTTTAAAAATTATGAATTATTTTATTTTTAAAATTTATATTTGTAATAATTGTTTAATTACTTAATTAATTTATCTTATTGTTATCTTTATATATTATAGTTTTGTAAGATAAATTTTAAAAATTACTTTCCTTAAATATTGTGTTTTAATGGTCTTATTAGCCCACCCCTTTAATAGTTTTTTGATTTGTTTTCTAGTTTTTTTGGGTGAAAATTTAATTTTTAATTTTCTTAAATTTTGTGTTTTAGGTATTTTTTTTGGTTGATAAGTGGGTGAATCCTGAAAATCACACTTACCCTGTGGCTGAGAGGCCACGACTCAGGGGTATCTAAGTTGTCAAAGTCACCCGGGGATTGCACCCGGCCTGAGTTGCACTAGCGGAAACCATACTGGATTTTTGGTATCGGCGAGACTAGAACTGGCGACCTTTGCATACAGAGCGCCTTAACAACGTGCTCCTTCACCAACTATTCTAGATCTCTTTGATGTGTTTTAGGTATCTTATTGGCTCACTTTTTTTTAAATTGTTTTTTTTTTTGTTTTTTTTGTTTTTTAATAATTATCTTAATTCTCGAAAAAAATAGATAAAATCCCAAAACTTTTTGAAACTAATATTTGAAAAAAGTTTAATGTTTTATGGATAAAAAGATTTAGAATGTTAAAAAAGGACCATTCAAAAAATGGGTGTTATTAATAGTACCATTTTTCAAAACAAGAATAAAAAATCACCACTAGATGTGACCTTTCATGATAAGTTTTTTAATTCTTGAAGCTTCCTTGTACATCTTTCTATGTACCTTCTCTAGAATCTTCCTTATTCTAAAAGCTTTCATATGCATATTTCTATGTACCTTTTGTAGATTCTTCCTTATTCTCGAAGCTTTCATATGCATATTTCTATGTACCTTTTTGTAGATTCTTCCTTATTCTAGAAGCTTCCTTGTATATCATGCATACTCTCTTTATAGACATAATACAAATGAGTATAGAGATGCATAGTTCTAACAATATTCTCTCTATTATTCTACTTGTTCTATTATGTTCCCTTACCTATAATTGTTTACATTGTTGGCATTGTGCTCTTATCATTTGATATCAAATACTTGGATTTGTTTATATCAATTGCTATTAGAGTTGAATGATTGCGGCTTTCAGATCTCACACCATTTGGATTAGTGAGTGTTTACATATTTATCCCATATTAAATCTCATGCTAGTCTTCAAATTTTACCCTTACTAGATATCATGCCATCAAGATTTGCAAGGGTTTTCGTCTTTTACCCTTACTAGAGATCATACCATTTAGCTAAATGTGATCAAAGGCCTAGACCTAGTGTCCTTACAAGGTCTCCATCTCTTACAATGCTAAATCCACACTCCTTCACAAGCTTTATATTTTTGTGCTCACATCAACTGGCTGTGGCTTTGGATTTCTATTATGGTTGTAATATCTTTTTATTAGTGTGGATAGATATAATCAATTCATTTCCATCAGAAACAAAGTTTTGGTTCAATCTCTAGATTAGGGTTATAATAGTGTTGAATCTATGTCAAAATAAGCAAGCCTAGATCCATCTAACTGCAAATCTATCATGTGTCGAGAGGGATCAAATCCCTCATGGTGCAAACCTTCTTTTTGGAGTGTGGAATTTGAGGTGAGTTTTGCACCTCGAGGGATTTGATCCCTCTCGGCGCATGGTAGATCCGAAGTTAGATGGATCTAGGCTGGTTTGAGTTGAGGGCAATAATGACACATTTTTAGATTATCATTATTATGAATATATTTGAGATAAATTTCATACTTTGAAATTAACATTATGTTTTCTTTGTTTGACATGACTATATCATTCTCTTCTTTAATTTTCTTTTTTGCTGATTTCCTTAAATGGTTTGTACATCTGCGCTTGGATGCTTTGAGTGGTTTGTGTGTTTATGTGTTTGGATTTAGGTGATAATGTTTGTGAATGTTCCAATTGTTGTGTTATATTTCTATATGTGTATGTTATTGTCTGTTAGTAGTTAGTTGGTGATAAAGAAGGGATATAATCTTGTCGATAGTTTGCAAGAGGATTGATACTGCACATATATTTCATTTAGTTTTAGGTATCACAACTTTTGATAATTAATAATTCTTAATATCGTTCCTCTAGGTATTACTAAATATATTTTGAAGAGTAGTTTTAATAATTTACTGCATCAAGATTACTCTTGAAATCATTTGTTTCATTCTAATGTTTGAAATAATTTATTTCCTTCAAGATATTTTGATGATTTTTTTTTCAAGAAATAATGTAATTTTGATGGTTAGATTTACAAAACATTTAAATTATTTGTTAGTTTTTTCATCCTTTTTCATATGAAAAGGATAGTTGAGATTGTAAACCATTCAATTCTTTAACTCAAACTATTGTAGTAAACATCATACCTCATCTCTCTTTATCTCCAATATTAATAGGTTGAATTACTATAATACAAAAATCAATACAAATTGTCAATCATGTTTTTGTGCTTACACTGAAATCAATGCACATTGTTAGTCCAATCACTTTAAGTTAATGTACCATCATACATTGAGTTACATCAAATTAGAAATCATCATCTACACTGAAATCAATGCATCTAATGCACACAATCAAATAAGATTAGAAAACATCTACATTGAAATCAATGAATCTAATGCAAGAAATCAAATAAGATTTGAAATCAACATCTACATTAAAATCAATGCACCTATTTCAAGCAATCAAATAAGATTAGAAATCAGCATCTACACTGAAATCAATGCGTCTAGTGCAAGTATTCAAATACTATTAGAAATCAACATCCACACTAAAATCAATGCATCTAGTGCAAACAATCAAATAGGATTAGAAATCACCGTCTACACTAAAATCAATGCATCTAGTGCAATCAATATGTCAGGAATAGAAATCACAATCTACACTAAAATCAATGACTCTAGTGCAAGTAATCAAATAGTATTAGAAATAACCATCTACATTGAAATCAATGCATATAGTGCAAGCAATCAAATAGAATTAGAAAACATCTACACTAAAATCAATGCATCTTGTGCAAACAATCAAATAGGATTTGAAATGAACATTTACACTGAAATCAATGCATCTAGTGCAAGCAATAAAAAATCATTAGAATCAACATCTACACTGAAATTAATGCAGCTAGTGCAAGCAATCAAATACGATTAGAAATCACCATCTACCATGAATTCAATGCATTTAGTACAATAAATATTATTCCCTCCCCCCCTGCATCTATATCTATATCTTCCTCCATCTATCCTTCTTTGTCTCTCTATCTCACCCCCAAACATTCACACTCTCTCTCCATCTCTTCCTTTTCACTCCCTCTCCTCTCTCTCGCCCCATTTTTCTCTTTGTATATTTTTTTCTTCCCTCCTCTCCCCTTCCAAATCTATCTCTTTCTCCTCCCTCTCTCCTCCTTTCTCTCCCTCCATGTCTCCTCCTCTCTCTCAAGTTGTCTCTCTCCCTTTCTCTCTTAGCTCCCTCTCTCTCACCCCATCTCTCTCTCTCTCTCTTCCCTCCAACCCTCCTTCTCTCTCTCCGCCTCTCTTCCCTTTCCATATTTGTGTCTCCCTCTCTATTTTTACCCTTCTCTTCCTCTCTCACTTTTCTCCTTATCTCTCTCTTCATTCTTCCTCTCCCATGTCCTTCAATTTATCTCCTTCAATGCAAGAAATGAAATAGGATTAGAAATCACCATCTACACTGAAATCAATGCATCTAGTACAAGAATCCTTCTTCCCTCTCTGCCCCCTCCATATATATCTCCCTCAATCTCTCCTTATTTGTCTCTCTAACTCACCTCCCACCCAAACACACATGCTTTCTCCCTCCATATCTATCTATATCTCTCTCTCTATCTCTCTATTCTTCCCTCTCTTCACCTTCCATCTATATATATCCCTCTATATCTCTCTTTTCTCTCTCTATATCACCCCCAAGACATACACACTCTTTTTTCATATTTATCTATCTATCCCTCCCTCTTCCTCTTGCCCACTCTTTCTCTCCCTTTCTCTCTTTCTTCCCCTTATCTCCCTCCCCCCCCATTCTATCTCTCTTCTTTCTTGCTCTCCTCTCTTCCTCTCTCCGTCTCCCTTATCACTCCCTCTCTCTTTCTCCATCTTTCTCTCTATGTGTCTTTCTTCTTACCCCCCCTCTCTCTCTCTTCCTCTCTCCTTCTCTCTCTCACATCCAATCTCTCTTCCTTCCCCTCTCTCCATTTCTCTCTCTCCCTTTCTCTCTTACCTCCCTCTGTCTCTGCCCCTTATCTTTATGTCTTTCTCTCTCTCTCTCTCTCTCCCCACCTTCCAACTCTGTCACTATCTCTCCTTATCTCCCCCTCTTCTCTCTATCTCTCCTTCTTTATATGTCTATCTCATCCCCAAACATATACACTCTCTCTCCATATCTCCCTTGTCACTCCCTCCCTCTCTCTCTCTCTCTCTCTCTCTACTTTTCTCTCTTTATGTGATTCTTCTTCCCTCCCTCTCTTTCCTTCCAACTTTATTTCTCTATCTCTCCCTCTCTCCTCCTGTCTCTCAAGTCCCCTCTCTCCCTTCTCCCCCTCTCACTCCCTCTATCTCTCCACCTCTATCACTTTTTCTTTGTTCTTCCCTCCCATATATATCTAGAGTTAATATATATCATGATATATTAATA
>APFE030427484.1:45590-76786 GCA_000404065.3 Pinus taeda
TCAGAGGCATGTAGCCGCACATCTCTTCTCAGAGATAAGCTACCATCGCCCTAGCTGGTTTATTTCCAATTCTGGTTGTAAGCATATTTAAGTATTTTCCATTAATTAAATGAAGTATTATTTCCACTGCATCTTTATGTATATGGTTATCTCTATATTTTGTTGCGTTCCTATTTAAATTCGGATCAAACAATGACCAAAGGAAATTGGCACTGAAGGACAAACTTGAAAAATCAAAATGGAGAAAGGCGAGATGATTCCAAAATACTTAACCAAGTTCACTCAGTGTCGTGATGAACTTGGAAGTGTTGGAATCACGGTTTCCAAGGATGATATGGCGAGTCTTGCTCTTCTAGGAATCTCAAATAGTTGGCATAGTTATCAGGACTCTGTCAATGGTCGGGAGAAGCTACAGGATTGGGAAAGATTGTGGTCCAATTTGATGCAAGAGGAGATCAGGAGGAACACCAGGGATGGCTCTTCATTAAAGACTGATGATGAAGAGAACTGTGCCTTAGAGATTAAGGCAAAGAAGGGGAAAGGGAAAGCTTCCCATTCCAAATCATATTCTTATCATGAAGGTAAGAACAAAGACATGACGAAAGTTAGGTACTTTCATTGTCATTACATGAGCCATTTTTCTACAAAATTTTCACTCAAGAAGTCCAAGAAGAAGTCCTCAGGAGGAGTGGTGGGTGAGGCTTTTGCCCCTCAATTCAAATTGGACTTTTCCCCCATTCCATGCATGGTGTCATTAATGATGGGAAGTGTATGGTACTTAGACAGTGGAGCTTCATTCCACATGATTGGCGACAAAGAGTTATTCAGTGACCTGGAGGAGAAATATCTCTAGATGCATATCGAGATGGATGATGTTGGGAAGTCTAGTGTTATTGGATTGGGCACGATTACTTTTCAAAGGGAGCATGGGGCTCCACTCACCTTGAAGAATGTTATGTATGTGCTTGATATCCGTTTCCATGCTTGAGGATAGAGGCTATGATGTGATCTTCTCGAAAGGAAAGGCATTCCTTCGACACATAACCACGGGTCAAGTAAAGAAGATAGGGGTTCGAGTGAAGAATGTCTATAAGATTGAGGTAGAGGAGTGTGCTGCTTTGAGAACAAAAGAAAAAAGGGTGCAAAGCCGAGACGTTAGCGAGTTGTGGCACATGCAATTTGGTCACTTGCATCATGGGGCTTTGAAGATATTGCAAAAGATCTCTACTGGTCTTCCCAAAGGTACACTTGAGCAAGTTGATACATGCAAGGGGTTTACTTTGGGAAAATAGATCAATTATTCATTTCATGACAAAGACAGTTGAGAAGAGGCTATTCTAGAGCGAGTCCATTTAGATGTGTGTGGACCATTCTCGACAACATCCATGACCAAACACATGTATTATGTTGTATTTGTTGATGACTTTTCTCGAAAATGTTGGATATATTTCATGCCAAAAAAGGATCAAACTTTCACAAAGTTTTGTGAGTTTAAATCATTGGTGGAGAAAGAGTCAGGCAATAAGGTTAAAGATCTACAGAGTGATAACTGTGGTGAGTATGTCTCAAATGAGCTTAAGAACTTCTGTGTAGTGGGATTAAACAGGAGTTGATGGCACCCCATAACCCTCATCAGAATGGGGTGGCTGAGAGGAAGAACAAAAGCATAGTAGGGGCAGCAAGGGTGATGTTGCATGAATAGGGCCTACCAATACACTTGTGGGATGAGGCATGCAACACAATGATTTATGTTCAGAATCATAGCCCACATTAAATACTTGAGATGGAGACACTAGAGGGGGCTTATTCCGGTAAGAGGCTAGATGTTGGTCACTTCAGGATTTTTGGGTCATCGATATATTTCCATGTGACCAAAGATGCATGGAAGAAGCTTGAGCCGATAACAGAGTTGTGGATATTTTTGGGGTACACTAATACACCTCACAACTATTAGGTGTACTTTCTGACCAACATGATGAAAATGGTTCACAGGTATGTCAGATTCGATGAGGAGAAGGCCACAAATTTCCCTTGAGAGGGAGCTTGAGCTACATGCAGATGAGGAGATTTTAGCTCCTAAGGTTGAGGAGCCTCAGATTGATGTGGAGTAGCCACATGCAGAGGATCTAGGAGTGGAGACATCCACTCAGGCAGAGTCTTCGAGAGAGGGAAGAAAGCACACCGGAGAGGCTGACACATTGCTGGATGATGCATGGGAGAATGTGGGAGCACCCACTTCTCAGTGCATGTAGAGGAGGTCACATGAGAGGTACATTGGATACATGGCCCTTATGGGCGATTTTGTTGTGATAGAGCCATCTTCCTTTCAAGAAGCAGTGCAACAGTCGGTTTGAGTTTATGCCATGGTGGAGGAGTATGACTCCATAGTTCGTAACAGTGTTTGAGATGTGGTAACGAGACTAGAGGACAAGTCTGTGGTGATCTCTCGTTGTCTTTACAAGGTAAAGAAAGCTGTAGATGGTAGTGTGGAGAACCATAAGGCTAGATTTGTGGCCTATGACTTTTCATAGGTAGAGGGGATTGACTATGATGAGACCTTTGCTCCTGCTCCAAGGTACTCATCGATAAGATCTATATTGGCACTATCAACACAGATGGGTTGGAAGATACATTAGATGGGTGTGAAGACAACCTTCCTTAATGGCATGATTAAGGAAGAGGTGTACATAGAGAAACCTGAAGATTTTGAGACCTTCGACCGTGAGTCACATGTGTGCCGACTCAAGAGAGCGTTGTATGGGCTGAAGCAAGCACCCAATGCTTGGTACACTAGGATAGATAGCTACTTCACCGGGTTGGGCTTCACGAAGAGTGAAGCTGATGTGAACCTATACCACATAGTGGTGGAAGGTAAGTTGTTGACCATTGTAATTTATGTTGATGATCTCATATTGACATGTGATGATCAACTGATCAAATATTGCAAGGAGGACCCTGCAAGAGAGTTTCAGATGAAGGACATGTGGCTCATGCATTACCTTCTTGGCATGGAGGTATGGTGGGGAGATGGGGAGTTGTTTGTGTCACAGGGTAGGTATGCCAACGAGATACTCAGGAGATTCCGCATGGAGAGAAACAAACCCATGGAGACTCCTCTAGAAGGTAACTGGAGGAAGGAGGATGCTACTTCAAGGAAGTAGTGGAAGCTACTATTTACAGGTAGCTTATGGGTTCACTCATGTACTTAGTGAACACATGACCAGATATGTGCTACGTAGTTAACCAACTTAGTCAAGCGATGGTTAGGCCTACCAAGCTGTATTGGAAGCCGACAAAGCATGTGTTTAGATACCTCAGAGGTACTTCTCAGTATGGATTATGGTACAAATGGACAAAGGGAGTGAAGCTTCAAGGCTTCATCGATGCAGATTCGGCAAGGAGTCCATCCGAACCGAAACGCACATCATGAGGGATCTTCAGTATTGGGTCATCTATAGTTTCTTGGTGCAACAGGAAACAACGATCGTTGCACTTAGTTCAACAGAGTCAGAGTACATGGATGCGAGTCAGGCAACATGTGAGACCATCTTGATGAAGAAGATCCTAGTTGGTTTGTTTTGTCAACAGATGGATCCAACTATGATTTACTGCGACAACCAAAGTTGTATCAAACTCTTTGAAAATCCAGTTTTTCATGATCAGTCTAAACATATTGATATCCAATATCATCATATCAAAGATTGTGTATTGAGGCAGATTATGTTGTTAGAGTACATTCCCACAGAGGAGCAAGATGCTGACATTTTGACAAAGGCATTGTCAAGACGTAAATTCAAGTTTCACAGGGACAGGATCAAGGTAGCATATAATACATTTCTTGTTCAAAGGGAGTGTTGAGAAATGGCCACAAAAAATTCCAGTTTAAATTTGTCCTTGAATTTAAACTGTGAATTAAAATCGAATTCTATTCTCATAGAAACTTGTAAATAGTTAATTAATTTTAATTAAATTAATTAGCTTAGGAATTTCAAGTTGGATGTCTTTCTGAAGTCATGTATATGTTCTCCATAAGTTTTAGGGGTCCAAGATGAGTTTAATTGTGAGTTTTAATTAGATAAATTAGTTTACTGAGTTATGTTTAGTTAAAATAGATAACTCAGTTTACTAAGTTATGTTCTGTTAAATTAGTTCTAAATTTTTGTGGAACTAATAGAGAGTTAACAATTAGTTGGTGCACTAGTGCATCCACAAATTTCACTCTAGTTAACTGAAGATTCCCTCATCAGAAACTCATGCATGTCTATTCTGAGAAAGGCCCAGTTGAGACTAGAGTGCAGGGACAATGTACGATCAGTTGTATGATCTACTGAGTTGTATAGATAATGCATGTAATTAGAGAAGGACCTATGTTTGGATTCCGCAGTTTTGTAAATGTGAATTCCCTTTAAATACAATATTCATCCTAGGAATTACGCAAGATATTAGGGACTTGGAGAGATGCGGAATTGGCTAAGTGTTGGCCAAGAGCTTTCTTGTGAGCTCTTAGAGTTGAGCATACTTGTGTGAAATTGTTCTAGTGAGAACAAGCTTTGTATCTTCACTCATTTTTTTGATATATGCAATACAGATAGTGGGGTTTTGAGCAATGGGTTTCCCTAGATACATCTTGTGTTATGTGCCATTGATTTATCTTCTTCTTGTTCATATTGTTTTCATCGATCTATTGGCTTCCACTGGTTGAAAGTAGAAGTAGATTCTTGTCCTATGCTTTAGTACATTGCATGAGCTTGTGAATCTACATGAAATTCTACATTTCGTGGCCAAAGGGATAGGTCCACTATTTAACAACCATAATAATCCAAATCAACAAATCCCTTAAGGAAGGAAGAAAAAAATGAAAGAATAAGAGAAATTTCAAGATAAGGATGAAAAATTGCAAGCACTAAAGGGTATCGTCCATCACGTTTTTGGGAGTTGAATATCAGTTTAGTATATTTGAATTTGAGACTAATACCTTCTCGAGTTTTCTATTTTTATAACTAAATGCACCACTTCCTGGTAGAGGAAGTCACATTTTGAGTGAGTGAAGAGTACTTGAAATTCTACTATATAATTTGGTGTTGAAATTGAATAAGGGCATAATAATAAGAATTTGGAGTTATTTATTTATTTTATCCTATTTCCATTTCAAAATTTGATGCTAGAATCCTTAGAAATTTTATTTTTATGGGTTATTTAGAGACAAAGGCAATTGTAAGAAGCATGTTACCTATTTTGGAATCAAGAAATAACTGTTATTGGTGGGAATTTTCCTAAGTTCGCTTTGAGTTTAAAGAAAAAATTAAGCAACCCTCACTTGTATAATGTTCCAAAGGTTGAAGGGTCTTGAAAATTAAATAATTGTTCCCTTTTTTGTGGGGCTAGATTTTGAAAAATTTCAGGTCTCTTTTCCATTGCATGGCTACATTTTTTAGCTTTCTGGCTTGCAAAAGGGTATTCTTTGATTGCAAAATAGTAATTATGTTTGATTGTCTATTATATTTTGTAGGATTTGAACTATAATTCTTTCGAACCTCTAGAGGACTTTAGAATACACAATTAATTTTCTAGCTTCAATCTTTGTGCCATGGAAGTTTGTTTTGGGTGGTTTTCATATATATATATATAATATATATATATATATTATATATAATATACACACTCTTCTTTTTTTTCCCCTAGGAAAAAGTCGTAACTTTATTCATATTGATAAAATTACATTTTGTAGATGCTTGATGCATATTTAGATGGCTATTCCTTAAAGCCAGGCAGCAAACAAAGTAATGAAAATCACAAAACTGCAGTTATCTGTTCCTGTTGTGACAGGAAGCTACAAGATATAGAGAAAAGGAAATAAAAATCCCAGTAAGGCTAGACTTTTCTGCCCTTCTTCTTCTCCACCCGTCGCCAACCACCAGTGTCAGGAGTGGGTGTAATGATGGCTAGCTGATTTTCCATAGTGATTAGTTGGAGTTCTTTGTCAGAATCCGAGCCCTCTGATCCATGGTTCTTTTGAGGCCGCTTATTTCCATTTGTGGCTCTTTTTGCAGATCCACAAGGTGAGTCCCTGAATGTGTAGCTGGAGTGTTCTCTTCCTGAGTAAATGTCTGTCTCATTAGAGTATCGGGTTTTGTCTGATTCTCTGTAGGCTCCATGATTGTGTCTTCTTCTTCCAATGGTTCGGTGTGCTGCCAGCCTTTGGGCTTTTTTTGCTGATTCTTGGTTCTCCTGGTGTCCTTTCGAGCAAAGGGGCAGTCATATTGAAGGTGTCCTGTTTGCATACATCCCCTGCACCGGAACGTTGTGTTCTCATAGTTGAGCTGTTGTATCCATTGAGAGTTATTGAAGTTCAACTTGATGTGGTCAGGTAGCCCCTGACTCAGGTCCACTTCTACACATATTCTGGCAAAAGTAAATATTCCTCTGATAGCTCTGTCTTCATCCATTTTTAGGAATTTCCCCAGGGAATCCCCAATGGCGGCTAATACTTTGGGATGCCAAAAATGTAGTGGGAGACCATGCAGCCTCACCCATACATGCATCATTGAAACTTTCATTGTATTAGCGTTGAAATCAGGGAACCAGGGGGTAAGGAAGAGGCCAGCACTGCCCCAGAACCAAGGCCCCTGATTGATAATGCTGTCTCGTTCTTGTTCTGAATTAAATATGACTATGAAGTACCCTTTTGGACAAAGGTATATTTCACAGCTTGATGTCCATGTTGTATAGATCCATTGGTGCAAGGCATCTGATTTTGGCCAGAAGCCATTAAATCTGCAAATAACAACTTTTTTACATAAATTAGAATGCAAACTAGTTACCTCTTGCATAGCGACTTGTAGCGTTGGTGATTCTGGCTTTTGTTCAACAATGTAGGGTCCTGGCGCCTCTGATGGTGGTGCTTCTTTATTTTTCATTTTTTCTTTTCCTTTCACAGCATCCCGAAAGGAACCTGTTTTCTTAGAGCTGGTTCCAGTGCTCCCGCCACGGAGTCAGAGGTTTAAGTTAATGGTTGAATCTTTAGTAATGCCGTATTGCTGGAGAGTTTGTTTGTCCTGCATACTGTATCCTGCGTATATAAGATTTTGGTGTTGTGCTGGGGTTCCAAGATATCCCTGGATTTCCTTTTTTAACTCCTGTATGCTCATTCTCTTGTTGATCCGCATGCAGTGGTGTTTTCCCTCGGTTGATTTTATGAAGATCTGGACCAACTCGACCTCCATACTGCGTGAATTGGTCTTGTGGGGTTCTCGTTTTGCTGGATCTAGCCAACCGGGAGGAAAAGGTGGCATATTTTGTTCAAACCTCATCTCATCGGCTATATCCAGCCATTCCATATCACCCTTGTCTTTCGTCCTTTGCATGTTCGGTTATACCCTGAGACCGATGCCCCCAAGCTTGGACTTCAGATAATTCGTTTGAGGGCTGCCAGAAAGTGGTAGATCGTGCCCACAACTTTTCGAAAGGGGGTCGAGGAGCAGACTGCCGGATCTTTTTCCCATCCGCGCAGGCAATACATTCTGTCCAGGGCGTAATCCTCGAAGGGGAGATCGTAGCGACCCAATACTGGTTGAGATCCGGCAGATTGGCGGTAATACATTGAATGCAGAGTAAAATGTTTCCCAGATCCATCCTGAGAGTAATATCCTGGGCCGAGAAAGGAAGGGTTATCTCCAGGCTCTGTTGGCTCTGTTTCGAGTCATTATACTTCTTCCCGATAGTGGATCCGGGCCAAACCCAAAGGGGAAGATCAAAAACAACGAACCCATCGGCCAGGCCCGAAGCCATTCCAAGGCAGCGCTGATCTTTGAGGGCAACAACGGCGTGGAACCGAGAACTGGAGGAGGCTTGCTCTGTCGCCGAGGGCCGATCAGTTGCAGAGGTAAGCCAGATCCATGGATCGATTGTTCTAACTCGCAGGATCGTGCAGGGTTTCCCTGCGATCGCTGTCCCTTCGATGGAGTTCCTTGTGTCGGCGGCGCTGAGGGTTGCAGGAAACCTAGCCATCTCGGACCTCAGAGCTCTCCCAAAAAATAGTATATACACACTCATTCTTGTTTGATGGTGTTGCGGAATTAACCATGGGTAAAATTTTTGAAGAAATTCAAGAGAAATTTTTGATGGTAATATAGAATAATATTGTTGAAAAATGTTTGATGCAAAAAATACAATACTATCCTTTGTAGAGGATGTCTGAAAGATTTTGGTAGTGTATATTCTAAAAAAAGACTCCAAGGATGATATCTATTTTGCAGAAGAGAACGTAGCTAAATCTTGCGGACAAAGAAGCTACAACTTCTCATTTTCACGGACAAAGAAATAAATTTCCTCTTGTTTTCACAGATAAAGCAACAACAATCCTCTCCTTTTCGCAGACAAAGAAACTACAACCTATTTTTTTCACTAGAAAAGTAGCAACATACCTTTCCTTTTCGCGGACAAAGTAGAAGCAGAGCTCCCATTTTCATAGGCCATGACAAAACTATGGTTTTCATGGGTGACGACAGAAATGGCTACCAACATTTCACTTTTTCCTCTTTTATACCTTTAAACTGTTTCGCTCAGAGTTTTAATTAGAATCTCAACCTCTCAACTAATATTTTAAGTCAAATTTAACTCATGACCAAGATATTTTAAATAGAATCTAAAATCTACGCTAAGAGTTTGTGCCTAAGAAATTGTTTTCAACCAAACTTTTGTCCGATAATATAAATTAGAATCTAAAACTCTTGGCTGAGATATTTAGATTAAATATAATTTCTCAACTGAGAGTCGTAGTTAGAATCTCAACTTTCGGCCAAGAGTTTGTGCCTGGGATTTTTTTTCTCAAACCTCTTAACTGAAAACCTGTTAAACTCTCGACTGAGAGTTTGCAACCCAAGGATTAACCCTACTAAATGCTCGGTCGAAAGAGTTTCAAACTCTTGGCTGAGAAACTTTCAAAATCTCAGCCGAGAAATATTTTGACTTTTTTTCTAGGTTGAAAGTTTTCCGAACATAACGCAATTTCTCTCCACATACCAAAATGTGTTTCTTACATTCACATTTTCACTCTTTTCTAATATCTATAAGGGATCATATCACAAAGCCTTTATTTTCTTACTAGGACCCTGTAACCTCTCCTTATTCAACTATAACCATACTCTGTCTCCCACTTTGAATGACCTCTTTATCATGTGTTGATCATGCATTGATCTGGGAGGACATAAAAATCCTAAAATTCATAGTTCCCAAATTTTGATGGAAATAATGCCATGTCAAAGAACTTAATGACATGATTCCAATAGAACTTGAATTATGTCGATCAAAGTCTGTATGAATAATTTATCATGTTCCAAAGTTTTGCAACAACAAGCAAGAAGGGAAGGACATAGTGACATGTGGCATCCGCTCAAGGTGACACATGGCAAGATGTATGGATTCCACTTGATGGCTATGAATATGACGTGGTGACCAAATAGTGAATGACATGGCATGACATGAAAATACATGATCTTGACATGTGGCAAGTTAAATGGTCCAATTTGGTGGCGACACATGGCCTAATCAAAATGCTCCATGTGGCACCTTAGAATGGAAAAATTTATGCTGGTTCAATAGACCAACACTCATAAGATTGAACACGTGACCTCCGGGTTACAAGGTGGGTGCTTCAACAATGGGCCACAAGTTGCTAGTTGAAACATAACTAACAAATTCGCATTTTAAGTTTACGTTACCATCGATTTCTGAAAGGGGTGGGGGGGAGGTTGTAAGCTTGGCCCCACAACCTCCCGCATTGACCAAGATCTTCACATAAGTTTGACAACTCGCCGACAATAGAGCACATGTGATTGATTGGATAAAAAATTCACATGGTTTATAACATGTTTTAGTTATAACAACATACACTGCCGAGCATTAATGTATACCATATTAATATATACTATGGTTATTGTTACAACAATATACCATATATATGTGTGTGTGTGTGTTTATAACGTATGTCAATTTCAACATATTGTTACAATGAAGGGGTGTAACCTCTGTAGGCTCAAACCTGGGGTTGCGGACTCCACACCTTTATAAACTAGAAGAATAATCATTGCACTAGAGGTTATAATGTTTATGGTGCCAAGAGTTTTTAAGCCATGCTTTGGCCTGTGCATTTTGTAATTGAGTGGAGTTTTTGGAGATTTATTTTGTAGCAACCAAAGGAGGTTTTTGATGGCATTTTGGAGGCCACTTCCTTGTAGCAAAGAGATCGTTTGGAGCAATATTTTTGGGAGGCATTTTCTTATTGTAATTGCAATTTTGGGGAGAATAATAAAGATGCCACTCCCTTGGAGGTAGGACCCGGAGACGTAGTCCACACTAGACGAACTCTGTTATCAATTGGTTTTGTTCATATTTTCTTCTTGTCTCGATTTTTTATATTTCATGTTTGTTGGGTGTGTGTTATATTATTTCCACAACTAGTCACACGTGTAGGGTGGTCACAAGGGGGTTGTATCCCCCTCTGTATGGGGTCTGGAGCAGTGCCTCGAGAAATTATTTTTGGACCCTATATTAGGTGGGCATACCTACCTATGGTTTTTTGCTTGGGTTTCACACATGGTTTTGAGCATGATGGTTTTTTTCCCATGGTATTTTGTAGATCCGGTTAGGGGAACTATGGTTATCTAATCTAGTGTTAATGGATTGGCGTTTATGAATGCTTCGGCATCTATATATATGTGTAGTAACATTGAAAGGAACATAATAAAAAATCAATCTGGTAGTCCCGGTTTTGGGATCCAGGAGAAAATCTCTATGTATTTGTTTTGTAGTTCTCGCAATTGTATATATATATATATATATTATATATATATATATATATTATATAGATATATTAGATATATATATTTAAGAATTCGTCTACAGGTAATTTTTGTACAAGATTAAAACCTACAATTTCTAAGTTACAATTTACTTAAATCCTTTATACTTGATTTCAATCTCTTAATTACACACTCTAAATTGGTTTAGTTTAATCATACACAATTTTTTTTTACAAACCAAGACACTCTAAAAAAATCCTAAATCATACATGACTTTATATTTTTCTTATAACTTCTTTAACACCTACAATACTAGTTAGAAATAATTAATTCCTACTTGTCTATGGTTGTAATTCTCCATTTGAGGAGTTTGTTCCTACATAATAGGAATTTAGTTTCTCCTAGTTTAGTGTGTGGTTGAGAGAATCTCTCAACCACACTAATGTACGTCCAAGATAGAATTCCTATTTTGAGACTATTGATTGTATAAATATGTGTGTAATTTCCTCATTCATTAATAATAGAGAATATATTGCTGTGTGCAATTTTATCTTGGTATCAGAGCTTCAGAGCCTGTAAGGGCCTCTGGCCCTTCTTGGGCATAGAGAAATAAAGAGATTGGTTTGCCAATCCATTTTTTCTTTTTTATATTTGTCCATCACTGTGGTGCTGCGACATTTAAAATCATCTTGTGTAAATAGAGGCCACGCTGTGGGTTTATGAACCTGAGGAATCGACCGTGCTCCGTTTTATGCAATGTAGGAATGTGGCCGATTTATCAGCACCTGAAGTGGCTGGTGTCAGACTGCCTCACAAACGCCATGTTGGATTTAGAGTCGATCTTGTGCACAGAGATTCGGCACTCTCTCCATTAAGTTCGAGTGATATTACATCCACCGAGCAGTTGCATTGAGCAATAGAACGCGGTCAAGCAAGACAACTGAACTTTCTGACGTCTCGTGGTGGCGAGAAGTTCGATGCGACGACTCCAGTAAGTCTGGGAGAAGGAGAATTTCTGTTGGCAGTGAAGATTGGCACGCGATCCCGTCCTTTTTTTTGGAAGCCTGGACATGGGCAGTGACTTGATATGGGCGCAGTGCTTGCCCTGCACTAATTTCTATGGATAGCTGTCACCGTAAGATGAACGGTGGAATGGTTGTTTCGTACAGATCAAAGTTCAAATTTCTGCTTCTTGAACATAGAATCTGAATGCACGAGTAGACCATCAATGTAGCGTAGCCCAAACGAACATCCAAGTGTCAATTATATTTGTAGTAAATGTCGTAAAAGAAGGGGCCGGTTACAATAAATTAAGTAGTTTTGTTCAGATCATAGTTATCCAATAGCTCTCTGACGTTCATTCATGGTAAACGTGTCTGTCTCACCCAAATTTTTCGCTATTGTCACCCCTAAAACCGTAAGATGAACGGTGAGACGGGCATATGGTTTTGGCTTTAAAGGAGATAGGTGTTCCGGACGCCGCGGTATTCGATCTAGTGGCCTCTCTTCCTCTTGTTAGGGGGGGTGATATGCAGAGACAACCTTTTGAAGATAATACTTTCCACTTTGAGTTCTCTGGTGGTTTTGACCCTTCTGCAAATTTTGCTTCAGAGACTGAACAGACGCTGAAACCGGTGGTGGGCTTATTATCCTCAGATATGAGTCTGTCTAGTGGATAGATTGGCAGATTTGCAGATTCCAATTTGTTGACCAGACGGTTTTGTGAGGCAACGAGGTTTGGTGACTGGTGCAGAGTAATGTTTGGATGTGTTGATCGTGGATTACCGTGGAGATGGTGAATAGTTTGAGCGAGGGTGTTGCAGTTTCGTGGAAGTAGCAGTGCAGTAGAGGCTGACGCAACAACTTGTTCGGTGGTAGCTTAAATCAGTGGTGGTGGCCTGCATGTCTATTTGTTAGCTGGCCACTTAATCGTTGCTTTGTGGCCGAGATCCACAGATCCAGTGCTAAGGCGTGTGGGTGTTAAGGCATTTTCCTCCTGCAATATATCCATGACCGCACAACTGTGAAAGATATGGATTTGGCTGTTCGGGCAAGTTTGAAGGGATGGAAGTTGTGCTGTATTGTAATAGAGCACATAGATTGATTTCAGAGGTTTTTTGAAATGCTCAGAGAGGATGGGTGATGATATTACATTTGACGCTGATGTGTTCGTGGGAATTTTCATGTGTGCGCGACATCCGATTCGATGTGGCTGCAAGTGCCAAGTGCATCTCTGAGGAAATCCAGACCAACGTCCTCGTGCTTGGTGATTTCTCGGTGGGCTACCTATGGAGCAGAGGAGCCTATGAGAAGCCTCTTCTGTGTTCCATCGGTTGTGTCAACGAGAACGAGAGTTTGCTTTCAACTTGACTGTTTCACCATGGCGACTCTGAGCGGAGCCGACGGCGTGGAAGGGAAGTAGAATCTGGAGAAATCCACAGAGGCAAAGGCAAAGGTAGAAGATGAAAAGAAGAAGCGGGAGGAAGAGATAGAGAAAATTTTGATGGAGAAAATAGGGCCGCCTCCAGAGAAACCTCTTCCAGGGGATTGCTGTGGCAGCGACTACGAGACCTGCGTGTGGGACACCTACTTCGACCAGTTGCAGGAATACAAGAAGGAAAGGGATTCCATTCTTAAATCCATTTCTCTGCCCTGATTTCCCTTCAGCTGTAAAAGTTCACGAATCTCCTACTCAAAATTGCTTAGGGTTTTTGCTCTGGTGGGTTTCTTATATCATGACCATTATTTGGCTGCCATTTTTTAACTGATATTTCATCCATTGCTTTGGAGGATATCTGTGCATTAGAATTGCAATGAATAGTTGTAGATCTCGATTTATACTATAAATTTAAATTCAGATCCAGCTTGTTGATTGATTGAATCAAAGTGATTTCTCGGTGGATGATATAATCCAACGGCTGCTGGACGCAAAAGAGAGCAGATCAGCTAAACAAGTCCAACTCTCGGAGGCCGAGATCTGACAACTCTGCTTAAATCATGGAGCTGGCAGGCAGGTCCATGGTGGCCCGCGGGTGTGTTTGGGCAAAGACATGGCGTTTATTTAGATGAAGTATGTTGTAGCTACTGTGATTTCCATGTTCAGATTTTGGTGCCATGCTGTGGGAACTCCACATCTCATTCACTACTTGACTGCGGGCATGAAGGGTGGTTTTCCTGCCATCATTGAAAAAAGGAGGCGTGCGTTACTCCATAGCAGTAGCGGGAGAGGCAACCAGACCTGAGTTGTAAACGAAGACAAAGTCGATGGCATATACTTGTTTAAAATTTTCTTCTTTTGCAGATCTGTAATATTGTTGTTTCTGCAGGTGTCGCTACTCAAAAAGTTGGATTCTAGTCTTTTTTGGAGCGGTTTCGGTGATCTACCTGTCATGCAATCTGTTACTTCTATTATATCTAAGGACAATGGCTCTGTGCCCATTGTGGAGCTAGAAGTTCTTCTATATGGAGACCAGTCCATTGACAGAACCCTTGAAGTGGCAGAGAAAGTCCGGGCGGAGGATTTCTTTTACTTGGAAAAATGCTATGGAGGCCATCAGTTTGAAATGAGGGCTGGTTAACATGGTGATAGATGAGCCATAACAGTTGGGTTCGAGTTTCTTTGGTAATATTCTGCCACTGCAACAACAAAATGTGGTATTTATAAATGTTTTGGAATTATAAGCATTGAGCTTAGCTAACTCAATGGAGTGGTTTTATTAGAATTAGCTACTCTAACAAACCATGTAGGTAAATCCAAGACAATTAAATCAGAAAGATGATGCAAATGTACTATGTGGTGGGTAATAAGGTTGAATTGCACCAAATATTAATTTTGTGCAACAGTGACACTAAAGGAGCAACGACAACTTTTATGGTGGACAACAAAGTAGATGTTTGTTTGAGTTAGTGTGGTTTGTGGAATAGACTCCCTAGCATGTTGTAATAGTCATTGTATGTACCTAGAAACTCCAAATGTTGAAGTATGGAATGTAAGCCTTGTAAAGGCATTTGAAAGTTCGTGGTGATCTTAAAACCACTTTGTAATGGTTTATGGTCAGCCTGAAACCATCTTTTGTCACTGTAAAGTGATGGTTTGTGGTGAGCCAGAAACCACATATAGAGCCTTAGTGGCTACAGGACTTGCTCGGTGGTGGCAGATCGGACTTGCCTGGTGGTGGCATATTGAAGTTGGCGGATTTGCCCGGTGGTGGCAGATCGGACTTGCCCGGTGGTGGCATATTGAAGTTGGCAGATTTTCCCGGTGGTGGCAGATCGGACTTGCCCGATGGTGGCATATTGCTTGAGTGGCTAACGTGTACACGACAACTTTGTGCTCGTAGGAGCAGGTGGACTGCAGTAACACCTGGCTCACGGTCTCAGATATTGGTCTGTCTGAGCATAAGAGGGTTGGTGCACTTTTCTATTTGATAGTTGCGTCGAAAGGCGCAATCAGCACAACTGATTGCGATTGTTATTTGGACATGAATATTTGGCTTAGAAAGGCATTGATCTCTCTTTGTTTTTTGGAAGTTCTGTACATGCAATTCGCCTGACGGTGGTGGATTTGACTATCATGACAAGTAGTCATTAAGGGGGGGGAGTTAGAAATAATTAATTCCTACTTGTATATGGTTGTAATTCTCCATTTGAGGAGTTTGTTCCTACATAATAGGAATTTAGTTTCTCCTAGTTTAGTGTGTGGTTGAGAGAATCTCTCAACCACACTAGTATACGTCCAAGATAGAATTCCTATCTTGAAACTATTGATTGTATAAATATGTGTGTAATTTGCTTATTCATTAATAATAGAGAATATATTGCTGTGTGCAATTTTATCTATACTTACAAATATATTGACTTGATTTATTCAACAAATAAATAAACTTCATTTCCACCAAAATACTAATCACCATATAAAATATAAAACTCCTTACCACTTAACAAAATATCTTCTTTTCCGCCATAAATATAATCTTCTTTATAAAACAAAACATAACAATACGCTTTATACCACAATATTATTTTTAAAAACAAGAGTTTATAAGGCCAGTTATCAAATTTTATTTCCACCAAAGACTAATCATCGTAAAGATATAAAACTCCTGGTCACCATAAATAAAATTTTCATTATATAACAAAATATCCTCTTTTTCACTCATTTTTTTTTTTGATAAAACAAAATTTAGCAATCTGCTTTATACCACAACATTATTTTTATACCACAATATTATTTTAAAAAACAAAAGTTTTCAAAAGCTAATTATTATCCCTCGTTGCAGGCACGTGGTAATGCATCAATAATCTTTTGACTATAAATTAATTAGTCTTCCTTTTGACTAAAAAATAAACTATATATTTTTTTTTTGTAGGCTGAGGCGGGACTCTCCGATTTACATGTCCATTAAGTACCCCTCAACAGGGGAAGGGTAGCCCAAGATTTGAACCCAAGACTTCCGCTTCGGTGAGACTTCATTTCCATACTTCATTTCCATGGCCATTGCCGCTTGAGCTACCCCATGTGGACAAAAATAAAATAAAAATAAACTATATTAACTAAAGTTAATTTTATAAAATAAAAATTTATTATTTTTAAAAATATTTTAGACTATAATCTTATTCATTTTATTATGTATTGATTTTATTTTGTAAATGCAATGTATATTATTGAAGTGAGAAATGTACAATTAAATAAATATCACTTAAACTTTGGTTGTATTGTCTGCTTTATCTTTACGACTATTGTGATGACGATACGAGCTCGGTGGTGGGAAATACAGAGCCCATGTCAAACACGATAACAAGAACATACAACATGCTAGATCCTCCGTGGAATATCTCTGTGAGATTTCTGTCTAACGAAGAAGTCTTCAGCTCACGAAATCTTCCTGTTTGAAACCACTTCACACCAACAAATTCCAACAAATCCAGCGCGAAGCCTCAAAACATCCCATAATGAATTTTGGACAGCAATTCTTGTATGAAACATCTTTCAGATGGGTAATGTAACAAATCCAAAGATAATTTTTTATTTTTATTTTTTATTTTTCAAATTCAAGCACTTCTACTTTTATTTGAATGAGATTCTAACTCATAATTTTAACAATTTATCAATTTTTTTATCAAATTAAATTTATTTAGAACATTGATAATAGATTCAATTAGTTTCTATTAACCTCAGGAACGAGTCTCAAAATCAAACACTTCTTGATAAGAATTAATATTGAGTATTCATGTTTGGATTTCTCTTCCGTGCTCGTAGGCACCTGTTGCACTCTATGGTGGATCTAGAATTTTTCCATATGATTTGAATGCCCAAAATGTTCAGTATGGTGGTATAATATTCCTAGGGAACTTTTACAATAAATAATAAAGCATACATAGACAAAAAACCATAGAAATCTAACATATGCATAGAGCATGAATATGCACCAAGAACTGTTCTGCTGAGCCATTTTATTATATATCATGGTAGGAGTCCAATAGGCAAGAACAAGTGCTCTTGGGATTTCCAAATGTAAGTTAAACAAATCCCAGGTGAGAAAACAAAGTGCCTGGATGATGGGAAGTAGCCACTCCTCTATGCTTTGCGTTGCCCTCGAAAATCGCACTGCTGGATGGAAAGGTATCCATGTTTGAGCCCTCAAGGATGCTCAGAAAGTTCCGCCAAATTAATATTAGCCTCTCCTCAATAAACCAAGAAAGGCCCAGAAAGGATTGGGCCTAGTTTTGATGACCACCCGGAAGCCAAAAATTGGGCTCACTCCTTCTAACTAGCTGCCAAATAACTCTTGAGGTTTGGGGCACTGAAACTCCAAAACTTATTGAGGCTAGTCTAGCAAAACCCAAAATTAATTTGGGCTAATTCTGACCTCTCGGAATTACCCAAATTTGGTGCTTCTCCTCCAATTGTTGGCCCAACACCCAGTTCAAAAATATCTACTAAATCCCAGCTCCAAAACTCCTTCACTGAGTTGTAAATCCCGACAATATTTCTCTTGGAAGAGAGGTGAGAGTCTAGCCTTCAAATCCTGCTAACTCTATGTGATTTTATTATTGCAAGCTGAGCCCAAAAAATGTCTACGTAGGCCCTAAGAAGGAAAATTTGTCCCACATTGAAGCAAGTACCACTGGCCCTGAAAATCAATCCATAGTTTTGTACTCCCCCAAGGACATTTCCTGTAAATTCCCAAAGGGAAATTATCTGGGAATCTCCTCCCCTAAGCACCAAAAATTGGCTTATGCGTCCCTGTTAAGAGGTAGGAAAATTGATCTAAATGATAGCCTCCAATCCAGCTCAAAAATCCCTGTCCAAACTCTAGTCTAACAATAAGAAATCCCCTGCAAACCATAGAGTCTCTAATCCACACTTGCTCCCACAATGTGATTCCTAGAAATACCTCTGCGCCCATAAAATGTGTACTAATAAACAAAATCTTGCAATGATTCCCAAAGGAAACTCTGAATTGAGCTCCCCAAATTACCTCACTAGGGACACAATCAAAGTTCTCCAATATCAGGGTGGAATTCTCGCTTGGAAATTCCTTACGCTAAACAACACAATTGTCTTGGCTAAGCACCTGAAGAGAGCAATTATTAGATTTTCAAATGATCAAAGATGCCAAAAAGTGAGACCCCTAAGCTCTATTTATAATTCGTGGCCCCTTCTCTCCTTATGGTCCCCTGTCTCTCTCTCTCTCTCTCTCTGCCCGCTAAGTCACACTCCCTTCTCTTTCCTCCTCCAAGAGTGCAAGTTCTCTCCTTGGGTAAAATTTCTATTTCTTATGGTACCCACATTCCATTAGAGCCACAATATTACCTTTTCCTCCTAAGTCCTGGTGCCATAATTGTGCCCTCTCCCCAAACTCATCTCTAATGCTGAAAATCAAAATTAGGAATATTACAACCCTCCATGCCAAAAATTGCTTGTCCTCAAGCAATGCCTGAACAAGCGCCTCCTTTGTCTGCTGATCATCACTATCATCATCAGTAATACTAGGGTCCCAAACCGCCATTGAGTCATCCCAAGTCTCTGCACTATCTGGACATGAAGGAATCCCTCGATACCTAGATCCCAAGCCAACCTGATCACTATGGAGCACCCCTTTCTCTGTTCACTTTCCAACAAGGTATAGGTACCAGAATCCCTCTACATACTATAAATAAGTAAAACATCATGATAATGTATGACTCTTTCCAACTCATGAAATTTCCCTATCGAGCACTCCAAGAGTAAAATCCTAAAGATACAATCTAATCCCTATGGGGATGGTCTCTCCCGCATGGGCTTCCCTTGACTTGATGTAAAACCTGCCATGCTGATGAAGTCCCCTATGCCATTAGCGAGTCACCAAAGGCTAATGGAAGACTTGAATGATCTTCCCCTTTAAAAATAAGCTCATCTACAAGGGTAGATGTACTGCCAAGTCCGATGATTCCTGGATCCCATGCTAGTCTAAAAAGGTGTGACTATGCTGCCCCTGCGCAACTATGATCATGACAATCTGCCCCTCATGCCCAAGTTGTATCCACCTCTCCTGGGACATAATGGAAAAACATCTATGGAGTCCCAACGCATCTCGACCAAGCACCTCCATGATGTCACCTTCTACCCCTAAATCCCATAGCCAGAACGACTACGACATAGTCCTGACAACAGATGGAAGAAACCTGTACCATGTCTCAGGGCCCTGCATTCAATCAATATATGGACTCCATACATCACAAACTAATCTGGTACGTGCGACACAACCCTGCGCTGGCCATACCCCATAGTGGGATCTGTTGTGCTGCCTCCTAAAAGTGCTCCCCAATACTGCCTGAAGCCTAAACATCCAGTGGTAAGTAAGGTCCACCAACCGCTAGAGATTCTCTAGAGACACCCTGAAATGTCTCACCAAAAAGGGGTCATGCATCACCCTAAGTGTGGGCTCAAGGGTGGTGCAAGTGATACCTCTACAGAAGATCGCACTACCCCTAATGCGTTGTGTCCCATCCAACTGTCTCAGGTGAACCTCATGGGTACAATTTCTCATGACGAGAGCATGAAGAGATGATATCCAAGTCCCATATGTAAGTGTGAGATGCTAGAGATTAATAAATGAAAGCTCACAATCGGCCCTGTGATCAACTCGCTCTCCCAATATGAGTGTGCCAAACCTAATGGTGTGCCTGATGCCATCGTTAGGAGATCCCTTTGGTGGTAACGTTTTGACAACCTATTGTGCATCATCATGCTCGACTGCACAAAAGTACATACCCCTACACTCCTTTGCATAGCACTGAACTTTGTGGTACAACTCCATGCAATACTAGATACCAATGCTCAATGCCATGTCCCCATGTACCATAGGGACTCTCGTAGGTGCCCATGCATCCACCACGTTGCTAGTACACCTGCCATGAAGTGAACTACACCTCCTCATTTGCTCTAGTAAACCTGAGAAACCTAACTCCACACCTACTATAGGGGATATCTCTGTTGTGTTGATCCTCAGTGACTCTTGTACCAAATACCCCAATGGGGGAAAATCATCTCCATACAATGACCGGTCCGGTAGCCTACCCATGCCACCTCCTTCCACCAACTCCTGCCAGCAAATGCTAATCATATTGCGATCCCATGCGCGACCAACATGCCAGTACAATCCATGGAGTTCGCTAGTGCCGATTGGAACTCCCCTAAGGAATGCATGTGCTCAATCATTGGGTCAACTACCTCATCAATTCCATAGCCATCCCGCATGTATGATATCAGATATGGAGCCCCACTTTGATCCCAATTCCAACCGGGGCCTCCAATACCCTCAGCGTCTAAGAGCTTCCACTAAGCTTTACTCCAGACTATGCCCATCTCCATGAGTCCATCCCACTCCACTGGGTACCAACTTAGAATCTCTTGCTGTCCAACCCCAAGAGAGGGATTGAATGCACGAACACCCGCACATAGAACAACCCCGAAAAGTAGATGTTTCACCTTGTGCAACTTCGATCGTCTCATCTTGCTATCGAGGTCAACACATGAGATATGACTAGGTAGCTCCATATCCTCCTCTCCAATGGAAAAAGGTGACCCAATAGTGTTGCTAACCTGGTTACCCCTCTAGTATGTCTAAGCAAATATGCCTATCTTAATCCAATGCGTAGGGGTTGGCTGATAACGTTGTAGATCTTACCAATGCGCCTTTGAGACAAACAGTGCTGGAATCCCAACGTGTGGTCTCTATGCTGACCCTCATCAATGGCTAGCCCAAAGGATGGATACACATCCTCCTCCATCATGGGTTCGACATAAGCCTCCAACTGCTCCTCCATAGACAACCCAACATGCAAGACGTGCTCATCAATCAAATATAGGTGGCTATTGTTCTGAAGCTCTGTCATAGACCAGGATGCCTCATCAATGGATGTGTTCTTAGCTGCCTCCTCCAATTTGTTTATTGGGGTTACTAAAGGAAACTCCAACAGGGGTGACTCCTGTGTCACACTAGGTGTATCCTCGTGGTGCTCCGACGTGCCATTAGCCTCATGCTCAATTGGTTGGAATGTATCTAGATGAACTCCCTCCTCCATGGGTATATTCTCTCGTATCTTGTCTCTACCTCCACCTTCCATCTTCGTCTTTGCAGTATTACTACTAGCATTTCGTTCAACAATCATGCTCCTCTTATGAACAATATCTATAATTATTTTTTTACAAATAATTTGAATATTTATAATAATATTTTTATCTATTTTAAATATTTATTAAAATTATTTAAATAATTTTCTATACTCTAAAGAAATAATTTGAAATATTTATAATAATATTTTATCTATTTTTTTTAAAATACTTTTATTAAAATATTTAAATATAATTTGTAATAGATCTTACTTTGATAAATAAAAGGTTTTTAAAATTCCAATCATAGTCATACAATTTGATACTATTAATACTTATTTGAACAATGAAATAAAACAATTCAGATCTAGCCACATTAATGTAGCCATTGTGAGATCTTTTTCCTTTTGTTGAATGTATGTCAAGCAATTTTAGGGAGTTGTCCATCATCAACCACATCATGTAACTTGATATGACTTCAAATTTACAACAAATGTTGATATTGATGAAAAATAATACCAAAAACCTCTATGATATAATCACATTCCTCGTCATGTTGTTCAATGTATAATTAGGTTGAATTGAAGTTGATTTTTTTTTTGATGGATTGGGCAATTCTCGTAGTTTATTACCCAATTTTTATTAAACAATTCAAGCAACAGAACAAACCTTTTTATGGATTGGGAAATTCTCATAGCTTTTTATACCCAAATATTATTAAGCATTTCTTAAACAAAAACAATTGACCAACAACAAAAGCAACCAACCAATAAACTTAATCATCTCGCCACACCACAAATACTACTTTATCTACTGATTCTTTGGCAAAATGGACCAATTTCACACTATAATAGTCAATCTACTCGGTTCACTCATAGTCAATAAATTCAATGGTATAGTAGACTACATATTCTATAGGTAAAATGCTCGAATTGTGTCTTTATTTTTTTGACTTTACTTGAGTTATATTTAAATTAAGCAGCAAGGACTAGCTACTATTTAACACTTGTTAAAGACATGGTATATCCAATCAAATTACTCCCATACATTGTTTAATATATCGATATTTTTTTTTACTTGATGGGGTGAGAAGAGGTATAGGGAACTAGTGGAATCCGAGCCACCATCGTAACAATCATGATGAGGAGAATTGAATGGAGACCACCCCACACATGAAAATGCATGCAGAGTCATCAAGTTTAGAAGTTGGAGTTTGTTGCAGTTCTGAGTATGGCATGGAATAGTCACTGGTATAGTCCTAAATCAATAATTTCCAATATAGACTGGAGGCATCTCCAAGGTTGGCCAAATAGTTTGGCAGGTCAGTGAGGAGGAAAAGGAGAAGTTGCATGTGAAGGTTTACTAGCGCGGAAGGGGTAACACATTTTGGTTTGACACTCACTTACTCTTTTGTGGTATGTTCCTTACAATTTTTTTGTAATGCCTGCTAGCCTATCCTTGTTTAAAGCCTTTTGGATATTGGATCTCACTCTTGGTATGGTTCTGTGCTTGTTGAAAATATTATTTATTTGGCATATTTCTTTGAATAGTATGGGATCCAATCTTTATATGCTTGAATTCCTCTCTATTATAAGTTGGGGATGGGCAGGAGGGGTCAATCACTATGTTCGTACTTTTCATGTTCTAGAAACTTGTTTTGGTAGCTTGCACAATGTGAATTCGAAGCTTACCACAATTACTTGTGTTATTTATGTTAAGTATTGTTATGGGTTGATGGAATCTCCTCACTATGACAAGAGGAATCATTAGCCTGGACTTGACATTTACCTAAGCGATGCCATCCTAACTCACCCGAACCTTGAACTTCCTTGTTGTAAATCCGAGCTTAGTATTCCCATACTGTTACCGTGTTTGTTTCCCAGTCAAGAGTGTTCCAATCTTGGGAAGGGAGGAATTTCTTGGGTTATTTTCATTTTAATTGATATTCATCTCGCAATGTTCCATACACCCTAGGGAAGGGAGACTGTTGTTATTGTTGGAAGTGGGGTCTTGTGTCATGGTAGTAAACAACCTCAATTTTGTAACTTCTTATCGTATTACATGATATGGTGGATGATCCCATCTGGTTTAAGATACCCCCTGTTTTAGGTGAATTTCAAGAGTATTGAGCTTCAAATTAAAATTCATGGTTACTACTATCTAATGTTAACAGGTCTCAGATGGTTCAAAAGTAGATCTTTGCACTCTCGAGGAGACATAGACTCATGTACTATGTCAATGGGACAAATTCCATTTAGTTGCAGTCGCATCAGGCAAAGAAGCTCAATTAGTTGGTTAAAGATCTGGGGATATCAATTGGAAATTATGGCTAGACCATTTTCGCGTGGGGGCCGTGGTTGCGGTGCCAATAATGGCCGCAGTTTTGGGGGTCATGGCCACAATCGTGGTTGAAGACAGGGTAGAGAGGCAACAATCAAATACAAAGAGATAACTTTCGCCGCAACTTATAACGTGATCTAGGGTTGGGAAGAATCTGCTAGCCATGTGGGGGGGCTCTGTCTAATACATAGCTCATTAATGAATTTAGTGATTTAATCCTAGATCCAGGACACACCAAAGGGAGACATACTCTGTATGTCCAGACCATATTACAAAACTTTGTTGGTGAGAGCTATGCATGTGGGCCAACAAGATCAACCAAGTATTCTTGACTGTGTGAAAAAAATCAAGAGTGATCAACAACATATGCAATTGCATATGCTCCAGTTCGGTAGTAGGTTGGCAAGAATTGAGAGATACATTCCATGTATTTCACCTTCAATCCCATTGGTCTTAAGTGTAAAGGACTTGACTCCTGTTGAACCATCTGAGGAGTAGTCGTTTCTATTTTATGTTGAACAACTCAATTAATATGCTAGATAGTGATAGATGGTTTGATGATGATGAATTTATTTTGATCATTTTGAAACTCTTTCAAACTTGTAAATTTTGTACTGCTTACTCATTTACTAGATGGTCAACAGACTTGGTTTCCTATTGAGAAAGTTGAGATCATCTAGAATGCATGGGTCGATCATGTGTCATCTTTTGATTAATGGAAGGAAACACCTACAACTTTAAGAAAAAAATATATCAATATGTTTTTAGAAACAAATTGACCTTTATGCTCCAAATGGACGATAGACTAAACATTTAGAAAAATGACTCTCAATTGATGACAACACGACTCTGCAAATGGAAATTGTGGCTGCTCACTGACCTTTAACCGTTTTCATATGACTTTGTGGTTGTGGCTCCGCTCACCAAAAAATCAAATCTAACTTTGCCACAAACCTTAGGAAAACCTTCAAACTTTTAGTTTTTTTCCTTCACAATTTTCTATGCTCTCTTCACTCGTGAAGAGTTAAAACCACTTTGATTTTATTTTTTTGTGTGCTTTGGCATCAATAATTACTACGCCCTAGGCGTGGTCTATATTGGAATTGGGCTTCAGGAATTTTGACTTTTCAATAAATATGTGGACAAGATTTGATTTCAAGAGAATATTCCTCGTCTAATACATCATCCAATGAATGGTATGAAAAATATTTGAACATGTTTTCAGTTTCAAACCCAAGAATAGCCTATTAAATTTTAAAATGATTCATTTATCCACATGTTAAGCTGCCATTAACCTTATTGGAATCATATTGTTTGGTTTTGTTTCATTTGATCTACACGAGAACCTTTGGATATGACACACTGTCTCATATTTGCCAGTTTGTTTTTTATTCCATTGTGCCATTCAAATACATGGCATTCACGCCTATTGATAATGTTCTATTATCATTCCATAGCTTTTCAATGCATCCATTCACCAATAAACATGATATGTGAACTCATTTTATAAAAAACATGATATGTGCACTCATTTTATAAATGCAAAGAGCATTGTTTAAGTTTAACCTATTATTATATCAACACAATTAAATCTAAACATCTTACCATAAGGTCAATAAAATGATTAAGCCTACTACAAGAAAACATAAAACCTATGAGAAAGTAAGCTCATAATTTATAGCCATCTTTAAATTTTTAAAAGCTAAAATTTGGCAATAATCGATAAGCTGAAGTTAACACAAATGAAAACCTATACATTAAGGTCACTATTTTATGGTAGAATGGGGAATGTGACATAGACATTTAATTTATATCTATCGATGAAAGGTTTACCTATAAGCCTATGGCCTATATCAACTAAATGTGATTGTACTAATATTATCATATTCATCTCACATAGACCATATTTGCAACGAAAAATCTAATCTACCATTATAGATACCCACATGTCGGCTATCGTGCTTGAAGTTCATTGTATAACCTTTTCATGATAACGAGGGGATAATGTGAAAAGCCACCACATTGATTTACTTGTCGCTACCACATCATTGGTTTCCTGCCAAATTAACAATAACGAAAATTAGAATTCTCTTATTGCTTTTGGGTACTTATTGTTTAATTTTTCATAGGGGCGACCCTGTTTATATATAGATTTAATATATGGTTTAAAGTAGGTTAGAATTTGCTTTATTTAGTTTTTGAAAATTGTTTTTAATCCACTGCAGGGATGACATTTGCTTTGGATATTGGAACTAGGAGCTTACGTTGAAGACCGTCAGCCTGGTCAGCTGATCGGTACATTGTTTGTGAGCACAAGCCTTACCGTGTTGTCTCCGTCCTATTACGGTTAGCCTTAGCTGCTACAGTCGCTAGAGAGCTTTGACTTATAATGATAAAAATATCAAAATTTGATAAAAATGATTCCTTCAATATTTTTAATTAACAAAATAATAAATAAATAAATTTATAATATAATCAAAATTATTTATCTTATTTTTCCAGTGAAATAAATATTGATAGAGATTTGAATCTTAAATTTTCATTTATAATAGGATGATTATCAATTAAATTTTAATTATTCAATAAGAATTAATTTAAATACTTATTTACTATTAAAATTGTAATTAATAAATAAATACAATTTATTTTTAAATAATTTTTATATTTTAATAAAATTAGTTTAGAAGTAGATGAAAATTAATCCTATATAAATCAAGTCATCCATATCTGTATCTCATAAATAATGATAAAGAAGAACAAACAAGGGGAATCCGACGGAAGTCCCTATTTTTCCATAACGTTGAAAGATTTTTGCACAAACTATGCGACTGATCATAATAATTTGTACAGAATGAGAATGAAAATGTTTATTACTGTGGTGTTGGAGTTGGTTGAGCAGAAATGTGGTGTTGCAGTTGGTTGAGCAGAAATTTTTTGACGAGTAATGGCACAAGAAACTGGATCTGTCATAAGCAGTTGGTAAATAATTAGGATTAGAGTCCCTAAGGCCAAAAGTGGACGAAGAAACCGCACCATCTTAAATCTCCGAGGATTTCCTTTGCATTCTCCCTAGTAATCTGGCCGAAGTTGTGCCACCCATAAACATGCATGGAGCGATGGTTGTAGTGAACCTCAACGAACATCTCGTCGATAATCTTGGGCATCTCGGGATCACCCATCCATCTCTCAAGAATGGGCCACTCGCTTCCCTCAATATCCATCTTAACCACCACTGTATCGGTCGCCTTCAGTTGCAGTTCCTCTTTGATAAATCTGGTGATGTTCACAGAGTTCTTGGCTCTGTCATCTTCATCACCCACCAGCTTGTGATATATATTGATTCTGTCTAGCATCCACTGAGGCACCTGTTGGAAAGGTAAGAAAGAAAAACACAATTCACATGAAATAAATTTTTATTCATAAAACTTTTCATATACAATTTGCGGCTGGTTTTCACACAAACTTGGTTGATTACAATTAAATTTAATATAAGGTATTGAGTTGTTCTAAGGAGGCCGAAGAATTGTTCGACAGGAATATGGATAAAACATTTCAAAAAATCTTGTAGAGGCAGTATTTGAATCTGTTTTTGATGGTGGAAATAGATTCAGCACCATTTAAAGTTCAACTACTATAACTTGGATTTACAAAAATCCTTGCCAGATTTTCTTTAAATATAACCAAAATTTCCATAACTTTTCACACAACTCCTCCACCTCATTAAAATAAGCATAAAAAATTTATCTTAATTTCTAACAAACAATTATAAATCTTATTCCACCGATTTAATTTAATAATGCAAACTCACATTAAATTTAACTTTGCAAATATAAACTAAACTCGAACTAACTCTTAAACCTGCACGCAAGAGTAATTAGCCATTTTTAACTGTACCTCCGGAGTGACCTTGGTCATAAAAGACCAAGGGCTCCCGTCTCTTAAATTTTCATGTTCATCGAACCCCTGGGAGGGCTTCTGCAGCCAGTGGGGATTGAACTCGAAGGCATGAATCTCGGTGAAGTCGCAGGGATACATGCGCATGAACCACGTGAGGCTGCTGTTGAACCGGTTGGCGCCCAGGTCCAGAAACACCCGCCGCTCTCTCTGGTTCAGATCGATCTTGGAAGCCAACATCCAGGGAAGAAGATGCGTTCTGTCCTCCACATCCGGAGTGAATCTGAGGGAATATCCTCTCCTGAAATTTCTCGAGTCGTCCAGCTTATCTATGAGTTGCCCTTTCACTCGGCACGGAGCAGCTTCTCCAACCCATTTCATCTGATGCCAGGGATCCTCCCCCTCCTTAAATCTCGATTTGTAACGAACGCCATTAACGTCGCTGCTCTCTGTGTATCCTTCTCTTCTGCTGCAGATTTCGGCTTGCCCGGGATATTCTTCGATATCGCTGCTCGAACTAATTGGTGACCCTTCCCCTTCCCATAGGTACGAGGAAATAAGGGCGACGCCATTGTCGCCGGTGTGATTGACGATAACATCTACCAGAAGCCATGTTGAAAGAATGACGAGCAAAACATGTCGCAGCGGCCATAATGTCTGCGACAACTGCTGTTTACCTTTGATACCCATCGAGCAGCCTCAGTAACAGGAACGTTGAAAATAATAAAGATCTAAAACTCCATAAGCTCTTAATTTTCTCCAGACGTTTGTAACTCCATGAATGCCAATGGAATGGATTCTGAGAGCGCCTTCATTCATTACGTCTTTAATATGTGCCTATCCAAATCTCTAATCAAAATATAATAGAAATCAAATTATAATAAATAAATTAAACTGTAACTTAAAATTGAGCATTTTGATTAGGTTATAATTTTTTAGTTTTATTTTTATGTATTTAATGAAAATTTTATTATAATTTAATTATAAAACTAATTATAAAAACAATCATCACTTAGAGCCCCCTACCAACAACTTCATTAACTCTCAACTCTTAGAGACTCTTAACTCTAGTTTTCTATGGACATTTATCCCTCCATGAATGCCAATGGAATGGATTGTGAGAGTGCCTTAATTACATCTTTATAATGTCATAGGTAGACAAGAATATGTTTCTATCTAAATATCTAATCAACTATCTAAATATCTAATCAACCAATAATAGATTAAATTAAATTGTAATTTAACTTTGAGTATTTTTATTAGGTGATATTTTGATGAGGTGATTATTTATTTTTTATTTTTTTAGTGAAAACATCTATCATAATTCAGTTGTCAAATTAACAGAGAACAATTATTACTAGTTGCTATAAGTTAATGTAGGTTGTCTCATCACGATTATTTAACTAACACTAATTTCTTTGAGTCCATGTTATTTTTTATTTTGATTATAGATTTTAGAGATATTTTAGAATTTAAAAATTAAAAATTACATAAGATGATTATGTGATTATTTATATGATGAACCACACTTATTGGTTCAAAAGGATTGGATAAGAATATTTTTTATATGATTTTTTCCTGAAGATGTTAATAATATTATGTATCATAGAAATCTTAGCTCAATAAAATAATTAAAATTTTCTTTAAATTTTAAAATATTTTCATTTTTTTTTTTGGCGGAAAGCACAGTGATTGAAGAAAGTTTTTATTGATTTGTTCTTGAGAAGATAGTAAATCAAGAAAGAGAATTTTTGTTGATTTGAAAATTTTGGTCTTCTCATATGAGAGTAATTAAGGAAAGAGAGCTTTTGTTGATTTGAAAATTTTGGTCTTTAGATCGATTTAGAAGAAACAAAATAATGAATTCTAATCATATTTAGAAATTTGATTAGATTCAATTTAAAGTATTGCAAAAATAATGAAATAAATATTAGATTCAATTTAAAGTATTGCAAAAATAATGAAATAAATAATGAAATGTACCAAATTATCTGAATCAAAATTGACAGGGCAGCGACAAATCCCGTGCATCACATGCCTGGAAATAATTTTCATGATCTGCTCGATCGCACACTTCACAGTGATAAACTTGAGCAAAAGGTATCCCGTCTCTCACATGTGAATGGATTATTCCACGCTTGTCACGTTCTTGTGGACTATTCCATGAAAAAAACTAGACAATAAGACAACGAAACAATGCTTTCAAACAATAGGACAATAAAATTCATGTATGGCCAATGCAATTTCCACTAATAATAAAATATGGTAATCACTAATTTTCTTGAAACCTCAAATTCCATCTTTTTATCTTTTATGTATTTATATCTATATGGATAACATTATGGATAATGATATATTTTGATGTATAATGTGTAGGTGTGTTGGGAATTTTTGCAATGGGAAAATACCAAAACCAGAAAAAACAAAACACAGAGGCAATGCTCTGTTTCCTTTGCACCAGGATCTTTTGCACAGAGGAGTCTTTAAAAAAAATTTACAGAGCACAGAGTAGTGCACCACCATAAAATATTTATATTCATTAAAACAAATTCACTGATACATATTCATCCTCTATGTTGAGAGGGATTCACTAAAACATTTCACCAAAAACAAAATTACTCTGCCTCTGTTACAAATGATTTTTACACCACTGTGTAAAATCTTCTTTTCACATTCACTGCTGTAAAATAGCTTTTACATTTACCGCTGTAAGAATAGAAATTCTTACATAAGTTTACTGCTGTAAAAAAAATTCTTTCACATTCACTTCTATGTGAAATTCTTCATTACATTCGAAGTGCTGGAGATTTTACATTTCATATTCAAATAAAAAAAAAACATTGCCATACCATTCGTTTCAACAAACAACTATATCCACCTGTAATAAGAGATCCAATTGCATTCACTGTGGGGAGTCTTTTACACTGCTGTGTTTCCCCTGTTCTTTTCGCTGCTGCGAGCCTGCTTCTCCCGTGTGCAAAATTACACAGTCACTTACACTTGCAGAATGGTCAACCACCACAAAAATGGTTTTACATGTTACGTAAAAACTAAACTTACGCGACCCCTCGTGAATAATAAAAAAAACATTAAAATTAAAACAACTACTTATGCCCATGCCTATTTTAAATTCGTGCCCTTACATGACGTATGAAGACATAAAGTCTTTTACCTAAGTTTATGACACATTTATTAAAAACATTAAATAAAACGTGCGGTAATAGTAAAAATAAAGTTCGGGCAGGTTGTTGACAATGATTGTCCGTTGACTTGATCGGACGCAATTCGCTCACCAACCTCTGACAAAACAAACGACCTTTAGCGTCCGGGGAGAGGGTGGTTTTGTGTTCGTACACTAGACGCGTGGCAGCTGGTTGGGGTGTTCGGAGGCCCTCTGACAAAAACCCCTTTTTACCACAAGCATTGCGAAATGCCTCCACGTGGTTCGGTGGTTTTGCTGGGTGGTTTTTTTTAGGTGCATTAAATATTTGCCGCGCGCGGTTGAAATTACAAATTCAACACTCCCCTTTAATTTCAACTGCTGGGCATTCGGTCATACCCAGACA
>APFE030427484.1:76796-90629 GCA_000404065.3 Pinus taeda
TTGGTAAATAATTAGGATTAGAGTCCCTAAGGCCAAAAGTGGACGAAGAAACCGCACCATCTTAAATCTCCGAGGATTTCCTTTGCATTCTCCCTAGTAATCTGGCCGAAGTTGTGCCACCCATAAACATGCATGGAGCGATGGTTGTAGTGAACCTCAACGAACATCTCGTCGATAATCTTGGGCATCTCGGGATCACCCATCCATCTCTCAAGAATGGGCCACTCGCTTCCCTCAATATCCATCTTAACCACCACTGTATCGGTCGCCTTCAGTTGCAGTTCCTCTTTGATAAATCTGGTGATGTTCACAGAGTTCTTGGCTCTGTCATCTTCATCACCCACCAGCTTGTGATATATATTGATTCTGTCTAGCATCCACTGAGGCACCTGTTGGAAAGGTAAGAAAGAAAAACACAATTCACATGAAATAAATTTTTATTCATAAAACTTTTCATATACAATTTGCGGCTGGTTTTCACACAAACTTGGTTGATTACAATTAAATTTAATATAAGGTATTGAGTTGTTCTAAGGAGGCCGAAGAATTGTTCGACAGGAATATGGATAAAACATTTCAAAAAATCTTGTAGAGGCAGTATTTGAATCTGTTTTTGATGGTGGAAATAGATTCAGCACCATTTAAAGTTCAACTACTATAACTTGGATTTACAAAAATCCTTGCCAGATTTTCTTTAAATATAACCAAAATTTCCATAACTTTTCACACAACTCCTCCACCTCATTAAAATAAGCATAAAAAATTTATCTTAATTTCTAACAAACAATTATAAATCTTATTCCACCGATTTAATTTAATAATGCAAACTCACATTAAATTTAACTTTGCAAATATAAACTAAACTCGAACTAACTCTTAAACCTGCACGCAAGAGTAATTAGCCATTTTTAACTGTACCTCCGGAGTGACCTTGGTCATAAAAGACCAAGGGCTCCCGTCTCTTAAATTTTCATGTTCATCGAACCCCTGGGAGGGCTTCTGCAGCCAGTGGGGATTGAACTCGAAGGCATGAATCTCGGTGAAGTCGCAGGGATACATGCGCATGAACCACGTGAGGCTGCTGTTGAACCGGTTGGCGCCCAGGTCCAGAAACACCCGCCGCTCTCTCTGGTTCAGATCGATCTTGGAAGCCAACATCCAGGGAAGAAGATGCGTTCTGTCCTCCACATCCGGAGTGAATCTGAGGGAATATCCTCTCCTGAAATTTCTCGAGTCGTCCAGCTTATCTATGAGTTGCCCTTTCACTCGGCACGGAGCAGCTTCTCCAACCCATTTCATCTGATGCCAGGGATCCTCCCCCTCCTTAAATCTCGATTTGTAACGAACGCCATTAACGTCGCTGCTCTCTGTGTATCCTTCTCTTCTGCTGCAGATTTCGGCTTGCCCGGGATATTCTTCGATATCGCTGCTCGAACTAATTGGTGACCCTTCCCCTTCCCATAGGTACGAGGAAATAAGGGCGACGCCATTGTCGCCGGTGTGATTGACGATAACATCTACCAGAAGCCATGTTGAAAGAATGACGAGCAAAACATGTCGCAGCGGCCATAATGTCTGCGACAACTGCTGTTTACCTTTGATACCCATCGAGCAGCCTCAGTAACAGGAACGTTGAAAATAATAAAGATCTAAAACTCCATAAGCTCTTAATTTTCTCCAGACGTTTGTAACTCCATGAATGCCAATGGAATGGATTCTGAGAGCGCCTTCATTCATTACGTCTTTAATATGTGCCTATCCAAATCTCTAATCAAAATATAATAGAAATCAAATTATAATAAATAAATTAAACTTTACCTTTAAAATTGAGTATTTGATTAGTATAATTTTTTAGTTTTATTTTTATGTATTATAATGAAAAAATTTATTATAATTTAATTATAAAACTAATTATAAAAACAATCATCACTTAGAGCCCCCTACCAACAACTTCATTAACTCTCAACTCTTAGAGACTCTTAACTCTAGTTTTCTATGGACATTTATCCCTCCATGAATGCCAATGGAATGGATTGTGAGAGTGCCTTAATTACATCTTTATAATGTCATAGGTAGACAAGAATATGTTTCTATCTAAATATCTAATCAACTATCTAAATATCTAATCAACCAATAATAGATTAAATTAAATTGTAATTTAACTTTGAGTATTTTTATTAGGTGATATTTTGATGAGGTGATTATTTATTTTTTATTTTTTTAGTGAAAACATCTATCATAATTCAGTTGTCAAATTAACAGAGAACAATTATTACTAGTTGCTATAAGTTAATGTAGGTTGTCTCATCACGATTATTTAACTAACACTAATTTCTTTGAGTCCATGTTATTTTTTATTTTGATTATAGATTTTAGAGATATTTTAGAATTTAAAAATTAAAAATTACATAAGATGATTATGTGATTATTTATATGATGAACCACACTTATTGGTTCAAAAGGATTGGATAAGAATATTTTTTATATGATTTTTTCCTGAAGATGTTAATAATATTATGTATCATAGAAATCTTAGCTCAATAAAATAATTAAAATTTTCTTTAAATTTTAAAATATTTTCATTTTTTTTTTTGGCGGAAAGCACAGTGATTGAAGAAAGTTTTTATTGATTTGTTCTTGAGAAGATAGTAAATCAAGAAAGAGAATTTTTGTTGATTTGAAAATTTTGGTCTTCTCATATGAGAGTAATTAAGGAAAGAGAGCTTTTGTTGATTTGAAAATTTTGGTCTTTAGATCGATTTAGAAGAAACAAAATAATGAATTCTAATCATATTTAGAAATTTGATTAGATTCAATTTAAAGTATTGCAAAAATAATGAAATAAATATTAGATTCAATTTAAAGTATTGCAAAAATAATGAAATAAATAATGAAATGTACCAAATTATCTGAATCAAAATTGACAGGGCAGCGACAAATCCCGTGCATCACATGCCTGGAAATAATTTTCATGATCTGCTCGATCGCACACTTCACAGTGATAAACTTGAGCAAAAGGTATCCCGTCTCTCACATGTGAATGGATTATTCCACGCTTGTCACGTTCTTGTGGACTATTCCATGAAAAAAACTAGACAATAAGACAACGAAACAATGCTTTCAAACAATAGGACAATAAAATTCATGTATGGCCAATGCAATTTCCACTAATAATAAAATATGGTAATCACTAATTTTCTTGAAACCTCAAATTCCATCTTTTTATCTTTTATGTATTTATATCTATATGGATAACATTATGGATAATGATATATTTTGATGTATAATGTGTAGGTGGAGAGAAGTTTCATTAGGGAGATGTGGACGTATGTAAAATTGACGAGACTAATGAGTGTGTAATCGTAAGGTAAGATGTAAAAATAAATGGCAGTATACTGCATGATTTTCTAGGTAGAGAGTGGCTTTAGGGATTTCATATGGGAAGTTGTATTTTTGTTTTCTTAATTTTATGTGTTTTTTGGTTTTTGTTTGCTTCAATCTAATATTTTGCAGGAATTGAGTTTTTATTTAATATGTTTAGGTTAGCTCTTGTATCTAATCGAGTCTTCATAATAAAGATTTTTTTTTATTTTGAATTTGAGCATCACATAGTAAGAATAAAGACTTTCTCTTGTATTTTGAATTTGAGCATCACATGGTATGGTTAGTGGACGACTATGATTTTCATGTTGCTTAATCCTGAGAAATCATTTGTCTTGACCTCATAAATTTCCACATTGGTATAGTGGTTTTGTGATATAATCTTCCTATTTTTCTTTCCCCTTTTCTATTCAGGAAAACTGAGTTCTAAGTTCACTAATTTTTTTCTTCAATTTTTTATTTTTTATTTTTTTTTTCTTGGTTGACTTCATTTATTTTGTTGACTTCATTTATTTTGAGTATTCTCTTCTTATCTTGTTGGGGTTTCTTTGGAATTATTTAGTGTTTTTCTCATATGAAGCATCAACAAAGAGGGCCTTTGGGATAATACCTTTGCTTGAAAGAATTGAAGTAGAGCCCTGATTTTTTATCATAGTCTGCAAAAATGTGTCCATCAACTTTTCTTTCATTTATCCTTCAGGGAGCATCTTAATGCCTGCGATGACTTTAGCTTCTTCATCATCTAAACTATGTGCCATACATATTTTTAATTTTTGTTGTGCCATATATATTTTTAATTTCTGTTGTAAAGCAGATTCTTCTTCAGTGCTATATTCTGATTCTGACTCTGAGCCTTTGCAATGACATTCTTCTGAATTTGCACAGTCACAACAGTGAGCAAAAAAGACTGCTTCATGATCATCTTTAGATTCTGTCAGAAATATTGAAACCAGAAGTTTCTATAGAATCACAACAATTTTGTCCCATAACATGCATTTCTTCTTTCATATGAATATTGGGACAATTTTAAGTTTTATGTAGTTTGGAACCACATTTATAACATTGGATTTGGACTAATGACTTTCTTTCTTCTCTTTTTTTGCTTATCCTATTGGTATTTTTTGGCATTTTCTTGGGACTTTTTCCCTATGTGTAGTTTGGATTCTTCCCCTCATGGACAATTATTTGAAGTATGTCCTAGTTTGCCACATAGCCAACAAGTGATCCTATTCCAGGCTTCTTCTTTGTGATTCCTACAATGAATATCTTGAGGATCATAATAGTGGAGTTTGGAATTCTTTTGTAGTAGCCTTTTGCTTTGCTTATTCTTCGGGGTTTTGCGGGATGATTCATTTTTCTTTTTGAGATTTTCTTGATGGCCTTCTTCACCCTTTTCTCCTGTACAATAAGGTCATCTAAAGATAAACCATATTTGTTGCAGATAGATCTACTGTCAAGTAATCTAGACAATTTATGTATAGATTATTCACCTTCATATTTGTGGATAGTCCTACTAAGGCTTTTGTTATGATACTATATATTTCCCCCTAAGTATAAGATTCATAGGGGTTTTGGAAGAATTCTTGAATTTTTAAGTAATATACAAATTTAGAAGGCAGGGTAGCAAGATACACCTGTTTCCGTAAGAGATTCTTGCTATCTTTTACTTCATAGATTCTTTGAACCGAATCCCTATGGAAGTCTTCATACTAGGACATTTTTTTACATTTAAGATTCATTAATATCAAAGAGTGTTTATCTGATATTTTTGATTCTGCCCCACACCAATGTTCAAGGATGAGTGATGTCAGAGCTCCAATCATGTTATTTTGGGGATTCCCATCTTTGTTATGTATAACATCTCCTGCTTCATCTTTAACTATTTCTTTTGCCATTTTATCTAGCAATGTTGCAGAGGATTTTTTTTCCCACCATCTTCTGAGTATACTAGTAAAACACTGAATTAGTATCTTACATGCTTCTACTTCACCTTTACCCTTCATTCACATTAGTTTATATTCAGTGAACATTTGATCAATCATTTGTCTTATCTGTCGTGAACTTAAATGATCAATGTTCCATTCTTTATGTGCATCATTGAAAAATATTTGAGATTCTAACTGTGTACCCTTACCACTCAAATTAGGAGCAGGATATCTTGAGCACTGGCTAGGCAATGGATCATAGACTGGCTGTAGATGAGAGTCAAATGAGGTTTATGATTTTTCTTTAGGAAACAAACTGGGAAATTTATCTACAGATTTCTAGATAGAATGTACAAGGAAAGGATGGCTGGACAATAGTGAAGAAGGAATGTCTTTATCTTTGGATGTGGAGGAGAATTTTTCAAATTGTGAGGAAAGGTCCTCAATCTTTGTATCGATCAATGCAAAACCTCTTTGAATTTCATTTTTGATAAATTGTCCGTTTATTTCTGTAGCTTCACTATGACCTTCTCGAACAAATCCTTCTATTACAGAAACAAAAAACTGGAAATCATTCAGACTTTTATTTATACTATTTATAGAGACTTGCAAAGACTCTACTTGTTCTTTTTGTGCATTGGATGTTGATGCATGCATATCTAAACCTTTCAAATTAGTATTGGTCTAATTTACTTGTTCACTGACTCTTTGTATTCTTCCCTCTATCCCTATGGTTGCATCATCTTTGAGGACGAAAGGCACTAATTTAACCACCTTTCCTATTTCTTCAAGGATGATTCCTTTATATGGAGGAAAAGTAGAGGTGGATTCTATCGTACTATCACAAGTTGTCGAACGACGTTTAGAAAAAGATGATTCTATTGATAACATATGCACATCCATGTTTTCTTCTTGCTTCTTCCATTCATAAAAGGAAATCCATGAATTTGTGTAATCCATATATTCCTTCCATCCTGATGAAAGATTTGATTTTCTACTAGGGACGTAGTTAGATTGAAATCCTTGGCATCTCGATGAGTAAATAAATCTCAATTTATCATTCTTTTCATCCATTCTGTATCTTCATTATGCTGAGGACAACCTTCCATGAGAGAGAAGAAATTAAACATCTCAGGCTTAGATGGCCTTTTGCAGTCATTTGGGACATGATTATGGAATCGTCATGATGGAATGAGATTGTCCATTTATTCTAAATACCTTAATCCATATCTAGGCACGCCTAACGACCTCATCTTGCTAAACATCTATGTTAGCCTTGGATCTTCATTTTGAGAGATGGAAGTTCATGTATCATCATGACAATATCATGTGGAAAATAATAAATATAAGTTGGTTTGATTTTTGTAGGACGAGACATGTTAAAATAATATATCATATTTAAATTTAAGCTATGTAATCATGTTATAAATTTAAATTAAATTTTATATTACTTTCAATATAAAGAGAATTGTATCCTTAGAATGTAACTTTATATATTACTTATATAATTATATATATTAATATTTATATATATAAATTATAATATATATATATTAATATATATATAATATAATATTTAAAATAATAATGATCATAATTGATGTTACTAAGATTAAATGGTTTATTTGAGTTAATAATGTTTTGAGATTTTTATTTCTATGCTTGAAAAGTATTAAGAAAAATATAGCAAGGTCACCGTAGGTTTTTTAAACTTAAAATGTGAAGAAGGGTTGATATTGTAGCAAATATTTTGAAGTTTAGATCTAATGTAAGTATAAGTTTGACAATATAAGAGAGAGTGCATGTTGCAAAGGTGATCGATTCTTTAATCCCATGGTGTTTTGTGAATTAGTCAATGTCCACTTTAACTATGGAGCGCATGAGAATTTGTTCTTATTTTAGGAATGCTCATTTTCTTCTTTACACTACTCAATCCAAAGAGATAAATTTGATTTGCGAAATTTGGATTATTTACCTTCTTATAATATATTAGTTTCCTTTTCCCCTCTAACTCTTTATCACTCCACAATTTCTCCTATAATAATATTTTTAGTATTATTCTTATTTTGCAAAAATGATACCCTCCTTTATCTCTGAGTGGTCTAGCCTAGACTGGACATTCTTATGTCATCCCTACTTGAGTTGAAGCTAGTGATTTTGGCTAGAGTTATAAACAATTTTAAGTAACCTTTTGTCTTCTATATTGTTTAAAATCTTCTTATACATGTATATGCTACCTAGTCATAGCCATGCATTTATTGGGGAAAATAATTGCTTCAATGATGACGATAGGATAAGGTGTTTTCCTTTTAATCTTGAGAGTTTAGGTTACAAATTTCTTTTGAATTTTTTCTATCTTCTTCCATAACTCTATGAATATACTGCAATCCCACACCTCACTTTTGTATAAAGTAATAGGAGTCGCAAGAGTCTCGAAAAATAATAATTTGAATTCTGTATCCAAAGATTTGTTGTCTTACCATTGCTTTCAAGCCCATAATAAGCTTTCCATTCTCCATTTATCCTTTACCGATGTTATAATTCTAGTTGAGTTTGTGATGGATATTCCAAGATATTTGTATGAAGGAACTTCCTCCAAGCTTTTGTTGTCATATATGAAAGTATCATATGTGATCTTTCTAGATTTAATTTTCATGACCTTTTTTTTAGTATTAATAGTCATACCCATCCTGGAACAAAATCTTGGAAGATTCTTAGTTTCTTACCAAGGTTGTAATGACTCCACACCGAAATAGAAGTATAATTAACATAAATGTGAAGAGTTATGACTATACTAGTGAGTGTAGGGCTAACACAAACTTTGTTAGCTTATCAATGTATATGCCAAAGGTGGTAGGGGACAAGGGACACCCTTACTTGAATTTGATATTACAATTAATTTCTTCTAACCAACTCCCATTGGTCCTAAAATTGGTAATAACATCCTCATACATCCTTATCACAATAACCCTCAACTTGAGGGGAAACATCAGGTCTTCCAACCTCTTCCACATGTTTGTCCTAGAAATGGTTTCAAAAGCTTTTCTAAAGTCAACAAACTAATAGAAGATATTATTTTTATTATTACAACACTCCTCCACAATGATATTGAGATGTTCAAGGTGTTCCATAGTTGAATGATATCTCCTAAACCTAGATTGGCCACTAGCTCTTTTATCATGGCTTTGTAGCCATAGTCTAATCTTCTTTTCTAAAATAATTTTGTACATGATGGAAAAAAATGTGGCTAAAAAAATGGTCTTACAATTAGAGGGAATGCTTCTGCTAGGTATAGTGAGGCTCCACATCCAAGGATTAAGGAGGCCTTACTCCATTTCCAAATTGAAGAGATTTTATATGTAAGAATGAGGATAGACTCTCCTATTTTAAAATTTCAACTCAGTAGTAATCAATGTCCTTAGCTTTACTAATTGCGACCATCTTAACACCAAACTCAGTGTCTTTAGAGAAAATATTTCATCCTCTATAGCATTATTCAAAATGGTGCCCATGGGATTAGGGGATTCATAAATATTTTCAAAGTAGGAATTTTAGTTCTTCTTAGTAATCAGATTGTTTTGTTTAGATTTAGGAACTATAATTTTTCTGTGAAACTTCCTAGGATCTAATTTAGAGACGTGTAACGACTACTCTTTCGTTCTATTTTCATATTACCTTTATTCCTTTTAATAAGATATTTTTATGCAATTATCTCATCAAGATTTACAAATTCATTAGGAGAATCCCTAATTATTTTTCTATCAATTTTACGATCATTATCATATGAAAGGTTGGTTGTTCTATTATTATTTTTACATGACACCCCAATAGAGAAATTGTTCTTGGAAGTGGAAAGGGTTGTAAAAAAATTATAATAGAGGGTTTCAATGTTATACTTATAATTTAAGAGGTGTAAATCCCTCTTTAAATCCTTTAAGAAGAGATTAATTTTACTTTCATAGCCAAAAAAAAATATGTCTTTGATTTTGATTAAAGGGTTGTTCTATTATTCTTTTTACGTGACACCTGAATAGAGAACTTGTTAATGGAAGTGGACTTGATTGTAGTAAAATTATAATAGAGGTTTTCAATGTTATCCTTATAAGTTCAAATGTGCAAATCCCTATTTAAATCCTTGAAGAAGAGATCAATTTTACTTTCATTGAAAAGAACATGCCTTTGATTCCCATAGTTCTCTTGCAAGGGGATTTTGTGCATGGCAAATTTTAGAGTTAAGGTTGAAAATATATGATCAAAGTTAGGCTCATTGTCATTTAAGAGGTCAAAATTTACTATTTGGTTGGAAACAAGGATATAAAATATCATATAATACATAACTCTACTGCCAAGCCCATGAATATGTCATCTAGTTGGAGTTTGGCCACTTGGTTATGCCATTGAAAAATATTAGGTCTTGAGAACTACAAAGTTTTATTAACTTGATGCTAAATAAAAAGGCCACCACAGTTTGTTTTGTATCTACAAGCTAAAACACAGTCATCATCTAGCCATAGAGGATTAGGGTTGGAATTATTGCTTAGAAGAATAGTTTTGTTAGTTGCAATTATAACACTAAAGTCTCCCAACAAGGTGATATTACCTTCATTCTGTACATTTTGAATATATTGTTCCATGGTATTATAAGATCAATTTTTATCTATATTGTTTTTCTTATAAAAGATAGAATTAATAGGTGCGGAATAACAAATTGCAATATAAATCCTCTTTGTGTTAATGATAGATATTTCTATCCAAATGTACTGATTGAGGGTCTATCTAATGAAGATGAATGTGAGGAGATACATTCTTTTTCATATACCATGTTATTCCTCCAATCTTTTTACAATAATATTTCTTGTTCCATGTTGGCCACAGATAAGAGGAATCCATCTATGTGATGGCCCTTAGACTCATAATGCTACCATGTTTCAATTAGAAAAATAAAACTAATTTCATTCAAGGACCAACTTAATGTAGAACCTTTATGTCGTGGAAGGCCACAAAAATTCCAAAAAAGGATCCAAAGTATTCCAAATTCCTATATACTACTCTCATTTTAGTCTCCATCCCTAATAATAACTTTCCTATTTCGAATGATTTTCCATTTTCATTCCTTTATAGTGTACTTTAACTTTTGAATTTCCTTCCTTAGCTCAACTAGGTCTGTTGGAATGAGGTTCTTTTTATAAATATTCTTATCCATTTTTAAGGGGGAGATTTATCGAGTATGCCAAATTTAAGTGGTAAGTGGTAAGTTGAGGGATCAATTCTTATCTTAATGAAAATTAAGAAATAATTGTCACCTAAAACTAGGAAAGATCATCAATAATTAAGGAAATGAATTGGCATTAACACAAGGGTTGTTAATTTCTAAGTAAAGAGGGATTGAGTAGCTTATTTTGGTCAATGATTCTATAGTGATAATAAAACATATGCATTACAAATCGATACATAATAACATTAAAATAAACAAGCTTGTCAATAGATCTCAAAGGCGAGCAAAGAGCTATGAATCTAATGAATATTACTAGATCCTGATATCCTATAACCCCTTAACATATTCACACATATATGAAACCAAATATTGTAGTAAGAATAGTAAGTGTAAATGAAGGGTGTACATTTCATTCCCGTCTCCTGTGAAATTTTCTTCAACCACAATGTTGAAAATAGAATTCATAGACTCAAAGATGGTGAATAGCATGGGCATTAAGTCCCGATCAACTCATTGTACATCGCACACTTCTTCCCTAACCACTTAATTTATCAAGTATGTAAGGATGGGACAATAGGCTTCATGTGGTTTTATGTTCCTTTCGATTAGATATTTCTACTAGTTTCAAGTTGCTTGCTTTCTTGGATTATTGAGATTTGAGACTTGGAGAGAATTTCGTGTGTAGTGTCGACAACATTGATTTGGTTCCATTTTGGAATTTGCGGGGTTGATTTAGGATATAAGCAATGGCCAACATTCTTTGGCATTCAAAGAGTGTGCAATTTGTGAGATTCAAATTTTCTTAGAGGGGTAAGGAGATGCAAGGTGCATGTGGATGAAATTCATGATTATTTATTTCTTCATGTTAAAAAATGGGAGGGATGGAGAAAAGTTTAGGAGTGTAGATTCTCAGCAGAGTATCAACTTATGCATATGTAGAAAATAATGTAAAATATATAGGTTGAGCCTCTCAAAAAGAGGAATTTAATTTTGAAATTTTCATGGCAACGAACACTCAACCAACTTGATGAGAATTTTATTGAGTTCTCATTTTTTTTTAGGTTTCATTTAGTGGCTTCTTATCTCTATTTCAAACTGGTGTTACCAATAACATTATTTTTTTCAAAGCTAAAATTACAAACTTTTGCAATTGTCATTTGTAAACTCATAAACAAAAACCTTAAAATCAACCACTAAAAGAAAAAGTGGTGCTCACAACATTGCGATTTTTTTTTAAGAGTTAAAGTTACAATTCGTTTGAAATCATGGTCTCAACATTTAATATAATTATAAATAAAAAGTTGAAAATAGATCGCCAAAATTGGTATCACCCTATTTTTTTTGAAGTTGACATTACAACTCATTTGAAATTGTGACTATGACAGCTGGTATTCTTGTGAGTTGACATCGTGGAATCAACTTCCAAATTGAAACATGGTGTCATAAGTAGTTAATTTTATTTTCTTTTTACTTAAATTGCAATGCATTTGACACCATTACATAAAAAAACCAATATTATTATAAGTAAAATAAAATAAAATAATTACAAAAAAGAACATATTTTAGAAAAATATCTATATAATGCTCAACATTTTTAATTAAAAAAATTCTTAATTGAAAAATTATGATCATAAAACATTGACAAAACTTAAATTGAAGCAAAGGGAACAACCTTAAAAAATTGGATAATAAATATGAATAAATTAAAACCAGTTAAAAATATATATACATAGCCGACATGGGCCAACTCAATTGTGATTGCCATGTTCTAAGTGTCATGTACATGAGATTAAGGTTTAATCCCCCATGGGTTATATATATATAGAAAGACAATACTAATATTTTTTTTTAATATATGTCTTTGACATATTGCAATAGAAGAGATTAGCATCAAATAAACAAAATTACTATCCCTGGTCTTTCCCCTTGGAAACTAGGCCAGAGATAGTAAAGTACATAGTGAAGGGCTCGAAAAATTATGGGAGTGTCCATAATGAATAGAGACCAAAACATATTGTTGTCCCACTCAGGGGGGAACTAACAACAAGAGACAAAAATAGACGTGTTAAATTGAAATTTCTGAGCTAATAAGAAAAATAACCTAAGAATATAATTAAAGAAAAGCATAACTATATCCTTGAGGGTTAGCTGGAGAAGCCATAGTTGAGATAAAACTGCAAGGAAATGGAGCATCACGATGATAATGAAGTATCCAAGTTTATTGGTTGTTCCTCAACCTTGCATGGTGGAGGCACTAGAGAGCTTGGTGGAGAACCCACCTCTAATTAGGCTAGCCAACCTTCCATGTCAAGCATGAGGTATGAAAGTTCATCGAACTTGTGTAAAATAATTGTCTGGGATTGTCTTCTATCCAAAAATATTTTTCCAAGAAACAAATTGACATGTCAATATAAACGAATAATATGCATATAATGATTTTGATGGCTTTGTGAATTACCTGTAGTAGCAATTGAAGGATAACGACTACCATGACATTTGAATCAAGAATAACCTATTGTTCATGGTAGGTTTCTTCCACTACTAGTTGCATTTTCTCTTGTATGTCTTGGGGTATGTTGGCATGGAAGCTACATGCTGAGGATTCTACTTGACGGTGCACCCTAGAGCCTCCTAAAGCTCTACAACATCCATTTCCATCCCTGCAATGAGCTCTCTAATGCATCATGGTAGTCGAGGGCAATAAAACATCACATGGAAAAAGATTGAGGTGATAAGGGAGCTGCATGAGGTGGCCATGAAAGCGAGATGACATTTCAAATTTCCAGTTGGGCTACACTGATATAAAATAAGGGACAATGCCATATCCTTTTGAAATATCCAATAGCATAGTGAGGAAACTCATCAACAAGGATAGGAAACAACTTGGCCAAGCAACCAAGTGAGAATTTAAGCACATTGCAGGAAAATAAAAGGAAGTGATGGAGAAGAGCGCTAGGGTAAATCCTTTAGCTTGAGACATAGAACATGTTGAAGAGTTGACAAATGTGGTAGGAACATAAAACATATGATTTCCAAGGGGCAGTAGCCTCCCACCTTGGGAAGAGAGGCTCCTTAAATATGTCTCAAAGAAGAGAAATTGCAGGAAGTGGTGGCGGGAGGACACATTGAGCCTAACCCCATTTATGTCAATATATGCCATTAAGTGAAATTAATATTTCAAATATATAATTTAAAAATAAATAAAATAAAAAATATATAAAAAACCATAATTATAAAAAATATATAAAAAACCATAATTATAAAAAATTAGAAATATATAAAAGAATTTAAATATTCCTCAAATCCCCACCA
>APFE030427484.1:92864-139680 GCA_000404065.3 Pinus taeda
GTCCATGGTATTGGATGCTTCGGCATGTATAAATATGTATTGTAACATTGAAAGGAACATAATGAAAAATCAAGCTGGTAGTCCTAGTTTTGGGATCCAGTGGGAAATCTCTATGTATATCTGTTTTATGTGTTATGCTCTCGCATTTTTATTTTTCTTGTGATTTAGAATTCGTATTCAGGTAATTTCTGTATGGGGTTAAAACCTACACTATCGACCCTTAAGAATGTAAGAGATTAGTTGTAATTATTTACCATTTTATTTTTATGCTCGAAAATAATTAAGAGAAGCACTCCAAGATTATCAATTGATAACTTAAAAGGCAAAAATGATTGGTAGTGTGACAAACATTTTGAAAATTGGATGAAATGTGAGTATAAGATGGACAATCTAAGAGAAAACGTTATTCATCTTCATCCATCTCAGTGTCTCAGAGGTGAGAAACTCTTTCATCCCATGGTGTTTTAGGAATTGACCAATGCTTAGTCTACGAAGCTCATTAGGATTTTTTATTTTTTATTTTTTTATTTTATTTTTTATTTATTTTTTATTATTTTTTTTTCTCCTAACATTGGTCAAGATAGAGAGATATTTTAATTTTTCAAGATTGGGATTGATCAAGCCTCCTTATAATATCTTAGTTTCCTATTTCCATCTAACTCTTTAACACCTCTCAATTTCTCCTTGAATATTTATATAATAATATTTATAGAGTTATCCTTAAATGTTCAAAAATATCTCCTCTTTTATCCTCAAATGGTCTAGCTAAGATTGGGCACACTTATGTCATTCCCACTTGATCCAAAGGTGGGGGGGTTTGATTAGAGTTAGAAGAAATTTTAGGAAGCCTCTTGGTTTCCATGTTGATTAAATTATTCTTATACATAAGATATCTGGTCATTGCAATACTTCCAATGGAGGAAAGGCTTACTTCAATCAAGAGGATAAGGAGGAGTATTTCCTTTAATCTTGAGATTGTAGGTTATAATATACTTTTGGATATGTTCGATCTTCCTCCACAATTCTCTGGAGGTTTTGCAATCTCAAACTTCACATTTACATAAAATAACATGAGAGGCAATAGTTTCAAAGAGGAGTCTTTCTTTATCCCATATCTAAATATCTACAAACTCACAATTGTTTTCAAGCCCATAATATGTTTTATATCCTCCATTTATCATATTCTTAATGCTACAATTCTATTTGAGCTTGTGAAATAGATATATTCAAATATATTTGTATGAAGGAACTCCCTCCAAGTTGTTGTCACTACAAGGAAAATACCTTCTAGCGGAGGTTATAATAGAGGTTTTTAGTGTTATAAAATTGGAAAAAATTATCAAAAAAACATCCACTAAAATATTTGTTTGTGATAACGAATGTTGTAGTGGAGATTATAACGGAAATTCATCACAATTGAAAAAATATAGGCGGCCGAAGGTTTTAGCGGATGTTTTTTAAGCAGTGTGTTTCATGGAACAAGTAGCTTTGGTGCGCTACATGTATAAAAGCATTGAGGTTGCATACATAACTAGAAGCACTGAGGTGTTGAATACAAAGAAAATTGGTGCCTGAAATGCATACTTCCCTCACATGTATATATAAAAAAATGCCCTGCCACATTCTCTTAAGGAATGTCACTGGGACATGCAAAACAAAATCGCTGACCTGATGCTTTTATTTAATTTCGTAGCACCAATGCATATGATTTGTATAAATGCATTGGTGCACTAAGGATATAAAGTAGCTAGTGGTGTTAATTTTAATAATGCACAAGGGATGGAAATAATATTTTGTAGCATCAGGGAATTAGTTCTATGAAAGCATTGTGCTTTAAGAATTACAATGTATCGTGGCATTAATTACTAAAAATATCCATGCTTGAAGAACTAAATGCCCTGGTGCTGTCGTTTTTTGAAAAGGCACATGTTATGCAAAAAATATGTTGTCATGGTTCTTTTATATAACATAACACATTGGTGCATGTTTATGTTATGGATGCATAGGATTTTTGTATAATATTTTCTCTTCTTTTGAAAACATTGACCTATGACAGTGCAATTATTGTAATTTTTAAAACTTGTTATTTATCGAAAAATCATCATATATATTAAAACAATATTAATATAAATTATAATTTGATTAGTGAATTTGTATATGATGTTTGGATTAATTGTTATATTATCATATTTCACATCTCTTCGTTATAATATTTAATTATCCATATATTTAATCAGTGGTGTAAAATTTCAAAACAACATTGGATAACACAATAAAATAAATTAAAATGTATTTGATTATATATCAATAGGTGGCTCTTTGTCATATAAATGGGATTGTTATTGGTAACCCCTTGTCTTTCAAGTGGGACACTATATCCATTACATTAACAAAATGTCTAATTTTCACAGACGATTATTTCAAAAAATACAATAGGTTGCATTGATATCCAAATAGATCATCATTCTTCACTGGAAATGTTGTTAGTGCTCGAGCTATTTCCATGATTTTGATTATTTGGATGAATTTTTTGTTGATTGCATCGATTGTTTTCGTCTTCTTGACCATGTTCCATCTTTGAACATAAAAATAAAGTGTAATGAGTGTATCTACATTGGTGAGAATAATGTAAATTGAAATAAATAATATACATCAATGTAAATCGAATAGAAATGTACCATAAAAATAAGTGATCATAAAATGTACACCTGGTTTCAAAACCAAGTCTCATGCCTTGCTGCAACAAGTCTTTTGTTAACGTAGTTTGATAATTTGTTTCTTGCATGTTTTAAACCCCATTATAAATCACAAATTTAATATAAAGGATTTTTTTCTTCTATTAATTATAAACTCAAAGAAGCAAAACAACATAGATACTTACAAATTCCATGATTAATTTTTGATATGCCAACATATACTCACAACCCATATTTAACCCAAAGTGCAAAGCTGCTTTTGTTCCAATGCAATAGAATGTGAAACTTCACTTTGATGATGGCTCAAAGGAGGTAGATGGTACAATGTATAGACAGCGAGTTGGAAGCTTGAATTATCTTACTACAACTAGACCTAACATAGCATACACTATTAGTGTGATAAGTCAATTTTTGGCGAGACCTCTACATAGAAAATTTTAGGGGTGAATCTTAACCCAAGGGAGAAATTTAAGGGGTTTTATATTTTGGAAGGGCAAATTTTTTATATTACACGCATTTTTCTATAGTTAGCCCTAAAATTATTTTAAAAAAATAATTATTACATTTTAACCATGAAAAATAAGCCGGATAATCATTCTAAAGGCCCGATAGACATGGTTTGGAGGTTGGATTTACTTGCAATCATCTCAATTTCCTAGTTTGTAGGTCATATTTGGTTGGAGTAGCCCCGTTTTCCTCTAATGGCACTTGTTAAGGGCTATCTCACACTCTACCATTCGAGGAAGTTGAGGGAAATGGAGGGTAGGGTTGAATTCGCTTTGGATTTTAGGGGTTTGCAGTTTGATTCACCTGTATCAATTCTACAGTCCTCATTGTTGAGTTACGGGTGTGTAAATTCTACATTCCTCATTGTTGAGCTATGCGTGTGTAAATTCTACAGTGCGAGTGTGTAAATTCTTTAGTCCTCATTGCTGATCTATGGGTGTGTAAATTCTACAGTCCTTTGTCAAATATGCTCTTAACAATTTCTATTGTCTTTGAGGTAAGGTGGCTACTACTACTAGGCCTTATATTTTCGAGTCTATCCCTGACCTATACCTGTGAAGGGCAAGTATATCATGTATGAGGCTCACGAAGGCCAAATAAATTATTTGCTTCTTCTCATGAGGCAAGTTGTTATCATTCACTAGAAACAATGAGTTGTGGGTGTGTTTGGCTGTCTTTCATTGTTTTACTCTCGAGTGCCTGAAAAAAGAGAAAGAAAAAAGATCCCAGGAGAGAAGTGACTCATCGATCCTGCATTTTTATTCTATGTATATTATTTTCAATTAGAATCCAAGTCAAGGATTGGTGAACCACAAAAACAATAAAAACCTTTACAGTTTACTGGTCATTTGTGAATTTCATTGTACCTTTCAATTTAACTATACCCATGATGGTTGTTGAAATAATAATAGTGATAGTCATCTGTTCAGTGGATATCAAAGCATGCACGTCTCTGATTCAATGACCACTTCACTTTGGTACTCTACTAACATTATGTATTACTTTTTTTTGTTTTGACTTATATAGGTCTATACGATTGGGACTTTGCCTTTGCTTCCTAGACAATTTGTAAATACAGATGGATATACAAGAGTTATATGATGCTATCTTTCGATAGGTTAAGTGGTTAATAATAAATCCCAAACTAAGAGCTCCCCCACTAACCTTTAATGCCCATCAATAGAAGTACTCATGCTTTGGGTTTGGGATGGGTGGAATAATTGATTGGTTTGGTTCTGTATATGTGATGAATGAGTTCAAAGTGCATATCGACCCAAGCCAATCACTCCATATATAAAGCGCAATAGATAATAAAGAGTTATTTCAATTTTCCACATCTCTAACGGTAATTCCTTGGAGGAAAAACCTTGTTGGATGATTGATTTATTAAATCCCGAAACCTGTAGCTTACCCTTGACTTGATTACTTTCACTCTAGGATGATGGAGGGTCTACTGGGTTTTGTGAACAAAAGATCCATTCTCTTGGAAATGAAACTACTGAAAAATGGATGCTTGGATGCATTAATGAGCGTGAAGGCCATATCATAGGTGACAATGAATTCTAAGTAGAATTGGTATTTAGGTTTGATTTTCGAACCAATTGATGCAGAAAGCCTATATGGGCAGTAATAGTTGTCTTGAATTAGAATATCCTGTTATAGTGATCTCATTTTTCCATGCAATTTGATTGTTGCCAATGAGAGGAAATCTATGATTCCTTTCTTTTTGTGAATGGAAGGGTAATGTTGGGAATTGAAATCTTTGAAATTTTGTATGTTGAAGAGATCAATTGCGTCATATTTCTGCAAAGAAACCGTAAGAAAACATATTGGACTTATATTGACAAATAAGTATGTATAGTTCCTGTTGTGGGTTGTTTGGATTTGATAATTCAACATAATTTCGCAAATGGGTCTTGTTATTTGATCATTTATACCAACAAAAAATTTGAATTGCTTAATTTTTTGTGCTTTCAATCATGGAATAATTGTACGTTTTTCCATATCCATTGGTAGAGCTATTTGATATTTGTCGTCTAGTGTTATATTCTATTAATTATTTCTATGGATTATGACTTGCAAAGTTTTTAAGGGAGTAGGAGGCCTTTTTATTATGACATTTATTCCACTGAAGATTCAAGATAGGTTCCAATGAAGATTCAAGATCACTAGGTGCGGTGAAAATCGTTGCTTCGTTTCCTATTAGAGGGAATATGAGAATTTTTTCATTGGAGATACATACTTATAACTATTCACTGAGCTTAGAGGAATTCCAAAACAGTGTTAGGGAACATGGGAAGAATTTTGGATATATGAATATGGAGGAATTGCACTAGGTGAATTTATTACTATCGAAATTGGATGGAAAAGGTAACTTCTAGGCTATTGAGGTGTGTACAAAAATATTTAAGTGAGACTGATAAATTTGGAACTATGGATGTATATTCAACTATTTCTGTATATATGAAAGGGTTGGTAGGTGTCAAAGAGGAAAACTCAAATAGTATTGCTGACAAGAATCACAAAATTTTATTGATAAGCATTGTAGGTGGGATGGGGAAGCCATCAACACTTCCTATTTGCAACAGGTGTATGTAACAATGCACTAAATCACCTTGAAAAAAAAAATAGTGATGGATCTTCGAAATGGTGGAAAAAAATGCAAATCTAGTGGCAAATGACAATCCAAGATGGGGAAACTAATGTTGTGTAAATTGGTCCTAGAAGCCACCTAGGCTTCTCTAACATGGACCCACTTTGGTACCTTCGTAAAATAAAGTAGATAACCAAAATATTTTTATGAGATGGAAAGAAGAAACAAAAACACATGCTCTCACTGCTTGGAATTCTATACCCATTGCTAAAGCACGAGGATGGGGCCTTAAAAATATAATATGGTTGGAAAAAAATTTATTCACAAATTGAATCTAGAAGCTTTAGGAAAATGTGAAGCCTGCATTTCTTGGTGTTGGTATTTTCATTTATTTGATGATGAGAAAATTTAGCATTTGGCTAGGCAGTGACCTTAAAATTAGAGGATTATTATTATTAATTATTTCAAATGAATAGTGTAAATATAGAAACATAAATTATGAGGGAGAATTTCTTAGGACTGTAGCAATTTATTTTACTTGCAAAGTAGAAAACATTCAACAATGTGTTGTATCTAGGCAAGAATTTCCTTGGAGTTCAGTTATCTGGAATTTGAGTACTCCCAGAAACCTCTAGTCTGCACAGTAAAAAATCCAGGAACAATTTTCACACAACTTTTGACAATGAACAAAAATTAGACTCTGCAAACCTAGGTTTTGGTGTTATATTTACTATGCTTATGCACATAATTCAGTGGTCTATAGTAGACCCTTTCCACAATTTGGTTGTTTTTTCTCAGCTCTTTGTTGTATGATGTATCTTACTAGAGAAAGACCTTTTCCACAATTTGGTTGACATTACTCAACGCTTTGTGGTATCTTGTTGTAGGAATATATATTTGTATTGAATATCAATTTCATTGTGGAAGTAGTCGGAGTGCCACGACTCATAACTTTGTGAGAGAGGATGTGGTGAGGAGTTTATGATTGTATTTTGAGCCAGTTCAAACGTCATTCAAATCAATTAACTCAGATGAGTAGATAATTGTTGGTATGGTCAAGGATGTTCGAATCAAGTTGGGTGAATGGATCAGAAGGACAAGTCTTGCCATTGTTCTATTGGATGACTATTAGGTGGTTTTTGGACAAGCATTCATGCAAGAAAAGAAGGCAGTTCCCATTCTCCACTTAAATAGAATGTGGATGCAAAGTTTAAATACCAACCATGGCACATGGTAGCCTTATTTCAGATGTGAAAATAGAATATTGTTAAGGTTTAAGAAATTTCATGTTCATGGTATACTACGAAGTGTAAGGGTTAGGTTGTGCTATTTTATATTAAAAAATTGAAGTGCGATTGTTATGTTGATGTCTCATTTGTTTTTAATGAGTTAGTAATAGTTTTCCCACATCATCTGCCACATTTACTTCCCCAAATTGTTGAGTACTCCTGAAGTGAACACTAAGAGGATGTAATAGGATCTTAATCCATTTATAATAGAGTTCATAATAATTTGCTTATAGCACCACAATTATAAGCATACAAAAGCAATTTAGTTTCCAAACAGTTCTCCCAACTCATAATTATACAAGACAAAAAACATTGCCACCTATTTCTACTATCAAAATGTAGGAGAATAACTTCACTAAATAGAATTTCAGAGAATGGTATATTAGAGTGTGTACTTCACAATTTGTAGGTGAGGATGTTGTCTCCACTTTTCACAAATATCCCAAGTCATACTTCTATAGAAAAAAGAAACATAATTCATTGTATATAGGTCAGGATGTTGATAAGGAATGTTGGTGGTAGTTCAATATGTCCATGCATCAAGAGTCAAATTTATTAAAAAATAGAATTATTCTAAAAAAATATTTGAATATAACTTACAAATTGAAGTGAAAAAGGCTCTACAATACCCATAAGTCATTCATTTTCATTTACAGTAAACATCTAAATATACCTTACAAAATCAAGTGAAAAAGGCTCAAGTGAAAACCTTCAGTTACTGAGGCAATATGAGCATCCAAAGACAATTAATTACTTATGGGTATCATAGATACTTTTTCACTTTATATGTTGAAGCTAAACATGGAGGATTGTGAGATACCCATAGGATACTAAATGTACCCACCAGATTTTGAGTTGGAAACCTTCACACAAGGAGTGCCTTAACATAAAACATTGTTTCCAATTTCTCTACATCTTGTCGTGGTATGGGGGTATGCTACTGTAGTAGAATGAATTCTTATTATTATGACAATCTCATAGATAATAACCACAATACAAAGAGGTCCCAAAAGACATGAAACGAAAACCACACGTATTTTAGTACCAGAATGAGGGAGGAAACTATTACATCAACCTAGGGACTTACACCCCAAAGCCAACTTCTGGATTGACAAAGATTTTGTTGTGGGTAAAAACTTATAAACCAAGTTTGTGTCACAATTGTTGCATGTGGGATTATTCACAACTCACACATGAAACTGATCTTACATTAGGAGAATACCCATTTCCAAATGTGCACCAATTGAGGTAGGCTAGATATTTCTAGATGTGCACCAATTGTAGCAAGCTAGATAGTTTACTATGCAGTATTCCAAGAGTGACTCATTAGCGAAATTTTGAGGTCTAAAATGGGATTCCTAAGGAAATTGTAAAATAATAGTGGAAATAATGAAATAAGATTAGATTACATCATCAAATTTTAGAGGGAAAAAAAAGAAGCTATTTTTCAACTCGTGTTTTGAAGTTATCTCCCAATGGGTGAACTAAATTTCGACGGAACATCGTTGGATCATAATTTGATTCTCATCAAGGAGTACCCATGTTGCTCAATTTTTGGACCCCACTAATGAAAATGCGAAATACATGAAAAAACCATAATGCAATCACAAATTTCAGTAGTGGGGTCATAAAAAATAGCAACACGGTACTCCTTGGATGAGAATCAATTATCATCCAACAATTTTCTCTCAAATTTGAGTAAACCCATAGGACATAAGTTGAAAATATGAGTTAAAAAGTAGTTTTATTATTTTATTATTTTTTAAATCTTTTTATTTTTTAATTCCAAAAATGGTGAATCGTCCCCCATGGTTGACATCACCATCTTGAATCCTATTGGTTCTTATAAATTTTATTTTGGTTGTACATTTTTCTTAGGAGGCCCATTTTAGATCTCAAAACCCCCTAATGTGGAAGGTATCAGTGCCCTTTATTCTACTATATTTGAGGTGAATCTATAATCATTAGAGTTGTTTGCAGTAGTGTTTGTTTCTATTATGCTTTTCAGATTAGATTGTAGTTAGATTTCAATCTAATCTGACAATGTTAATGTATTTAGTTAATGTTTTTATCTTTGAAACAAGGTGAGAATGTGGATGCAAAGTTTAATTCCCAACCATGACACATGGTAGCCTTATTTCAGATGTGAACATAAAAGATTGTTATGGTTTAAGCAATTTCATGTTCATGGTACAAAGTGTAAGGGTTAGGGTTTTCTATTCTATATTCTAAAAATTAAATGTGATTGTTGTGTTGATGTCTCATTTGTTGTTAATGGGTTAGTAATAGTTTTCTCACATCATCTTCCACATTTACTTCCCCAAATTGTTGAGTACTCTTGAGCTACTAATGTTATAAGGGAACACTGAGAGGATGTAATAGGAGATTAATCCATCTATAACAGAGTTCATAATAATTTGTTTATAGCAACACAATTAGAAGAATACATGAGAAATTTGGTTTTCAAGCAGTCGTCCCAACTCATAATTCTACAAGACAAAAAACATCACCACATATTTATACTATCAAAATGAAGGAGAATAACTTCACTGACTAGAATTTCAGAGGATAACATATTAGAGTGTGTACTTCAAAATTTGTAGGTGAGGATGTTATCTCCACTTTTCATGGTTATCCCAACTCACACTTCTATAGAACAAAGAAAATTGTCACCTATTTCTAGTATTGAAATAAAGGAGCGTTACTTCAATAACTTGAATTTTAGATAATAGCATATTGGCCTACGTACTTCATAGTCTATAAGTGAGGATTTTGATAAGGAATGCTGGTGGTAGTTCAATATGTTCGTGCATCAAGAGTCAAATTTATATAAAAAAAGAATTATTCTAAAAAATCATCAGAATATACCTTACAAATTCAAGTGAAAAAGGCTCTACGATACTCATAGGTCATTCATTGTCATTTAAGGTAAATATTTGAATATATATTACAAATTCAAGTGAAAAAGGCTCAAGTGAAAGCCTTCAGTTACTGAGGAAATGAACATCCAAAGACAATGAATGACTTATGGGTATCCTAGAGACTTTTTCACTTTAAATGTTGAAGCTAGGCATGGAATATTGTAAGGTACCCACATGATTTTGAGCGAGAAACCTTCACACAAGGAGTGCTTTAACATAACATGTTGTTGCCAATTGCTCTACATATTGTATTCGTATGGGGGTATGTTACTGTAGTAGAATGTCTTCTTATTATTATGGCCATCTCATATATAGTAACCACAAACCAAAGAGGGCTCACAAGGCATGAAACAAAAACCACATGTATTTTGGCACCAAAAACAAAAGCCACATGCATGAATATATTAAATGTGCATCTTTTGAGTCGTTGTATGGTGGGGATACATGGGGTAAATATCTATTTATGCTTGATTATGTATAAGTTGGTTTATAAAGACATCAACCTTAAAAATTGCATAGTGGAAAACTATAGGTGCAAGCAACACCTATTCTAATTAATCTTTGATCTTCATTCTTCACTCACACACAACAACTATATCTATTCTTAATATAATATATATATATATATAATATATATATATATATATATATATATTTTTTATTATAATAATAGTATATATATATATATATATATATAATAGATTATAAGTGGATGGAGAGTTGTTTTGCAAATGATGATTAAAGTTATTGTAATACTTTGTTGTTTTGTTTAAAGCTTTCGAATGTTCATGAGGTGATTTGGATATATGAATTAATTTTATATATGAATGATGTTCTTTGTTTTATAGATGATGAATCATGATGTTATTGTTTTGCGTATAATGATTTATTTTTGCTTTTGGGCTTGGAATAACATTTTAATAAAAAAATTCTTAATGGTTTTTGTGAACATTACACTTATTTTACTTTGAATGCTACTTACAAATCTAGTAATTCTCAGCTCTTGGAAACGATTGATGCACGTGTCTAAATTGATTTGTAATTTTACTTGTGCAGTGAGATGTCAAAATCTAATCATGGGAATAAACCATCAAGGCAAATGGATGTATTATCATACTTTCAAAAAACTCCATCCAAGAATACACATTATCTTCATGCTTCAACTTTCAAGCTCCTTTGAACAATTTGTTACTGAGAGAGATGTTAACTCTTGTGAAAATGAATTTGGTATTCATATGACAGATGAAATAATAGGTTCCTCAAGTGATCAAGGGGAGACAAATGTAGTTTCAACAGAAATTGGTGATGAAAATGTTGAAGAGTTTTCCTTATAATGTGACACAATGTAACAACCCTTGTGAGAATTCCATGTAATAAAGGTTAATAAAAGGAAAAAATAATAACCACGATTGATGGGACACTGATTCCAAGCTGAATGTTGGGAAAACATCCTAATGTTGGTGTTCATCAATTTATTATGGATAAGGAAATTGGCAAAGGCAATGGCTAAGGCTTTGGAAAGGAAAAATGACATTTTTGGCACATTTATTTATGAAAATAATGGAAATTAGGAGAAAATGAAGGTGAAAGGTCATCGATTTCATATGAGGAGGAAATTGAAGGAAAATAATGGAAAATGAAGAAAGTAAAGGCCTAAATGATAAAAATGCTTATGAGGATCAGTTGGTAACATTTTGTGAGTTCAGTTTTGGAGCTCTCTCATTATTCTCTCTCTCTCTCTCCCTCTCACTCTTGGACACTTAGAGTTTTCTTGGAGAATTTTGTCATTGGATCAAGAAAATAAAACAAGGCAAGAGAAAGAAGAGATCAAGGAAGGAAGAGAAGGACCAAGAAATTACAATAGTATTCTTTGCAGGTATTGATTTTCATGTGTATTTTCCTTCCTAGATTTGTCATGTATGGTATTGCATGTGGTTATTTTTTTGTTATGGCATGGGCTTTCCAGATGTGACAATGTTTTTAGCCTAGCCTTGCCATTTTTGGATAGCCATGGTGTGATGAGGTTCCCATGTTTTTGTTGAGTTATATTACCAGATGGATTCAAAGCTGAGTGAGGTGGATCTACGAATGATAGAGCACATGACTTAGTGGTCCCTGAACCGAACTGTGGTTCATGGTAAAGCCACTAGCCTAGTGACCCCTGAGCCAAACTGTGGGTTGCAGTAAAGCCAAGATTGTGTTGCCTTGGTGGGCCTAGGAATCCTTTCCAGTGAATGGAAGGATATATGGTAAACCCAAGAGGTGGTTTGTTCTTTGTTGGGCATAGTAATCCCAGGTTTGGGATATCTGTTAAAGTCTGGAGAGCGGGTCTCAGTTTAATGCCTAGTAATCTGACTTGGATTGTGTTAAAGCCTAAGGGACTAGGAGACAGGAAAATTCCTCATGATGTAGGTGGCAAAATCCAGTGGAATCCATGCTCGCTTGGCCTAGTGATCAGGTGGATATTAGGGTAAAGACTATTATTACATGTTCATTGTGTTGACCTAGTGATTCAGGATGGATTACAGTAAAGTTTGGTTTTTATTGATGAGGGTGAGGTGGTTTAGCCTCAGGATGCCCTGGTTGGTTCTTTTGGTTTGAGTCCCACATTCATGCTTGGAATATGGCACCGGGGTGAATGAATTAAGAGATATTTGGCTCAGCCATTCTATGGTCAGGTGGATCATGGTAATCCCATCCAAGGTTTGGATTTTGCATCATCAATATGAGGTTATTTCTCCTTGTATTTCTATGAGTATTATACTGGTTTATATGTGGATCATATGGCTATGATTTCATTGGTATTTCTGTTGCTATTATGTTGGTTATGTATGTGTTTTATGTCAGTGGCTATATATGGTTCTCATCATGTTTTTTACTTGTAAATTAATTGACAATGTATCTATGACCTAATAGATGATAATGCAACAAATGATATGAGGGAACAATGGTTCTTAACGATTATCATATAAGTATGAGATCCCTATGCTTAAATATGTTGTTTACACCTGTAGATTACATATTTGTGATATGTTTGATGAAATTCCTGTCATGGCTAGAAGGGGTTTGGTTAAGGGCTTGTTCAAGTATTTACTTTTTCATCATTGTTTCCCTATTATCTTACTGTTCTAAAGGTGTCATTCAATTTTGGGCAGTAACCTTGGCTTTGGCCTGAAAAAGTGGCTCAAATCTCAGAGACACTGGCACAACATTGAGAAAAATAGTCCCTAGACGCTAGTATGCCTTATCATGAGAGCATACAAATCTTCCTAGACGTTGGCAATCCTATAACACGAGAGCATCTAGAGGTCAAGTGATAAAAAACTTCAGTTTGACCTAGGGGCTAGCTACCTGAGTGGTTGGAATGGTTCCTAAGAGTCCTGTAGCTGTTGTTGAAGGTTTGTATGTTGTGTTTTCGTCGATTCCACTTACTTAAGGTCACATGGGAGGTTGAATCCAATCATAGTAGCCTCTCGTCACATGTTTACCCTGTTTGGCCAGTTACTTGGGTATTTGTGGGAGGAGTGTGTTATAGAGTGGTATCAGAGCATGGTTCACCCATCAGACTGTATGGGCGATGTGTTGGTCATGCATTCATGTCATCTGCATGTGTGATTAATCATCCTTGTGGTCTATGTGTTTGCGCATATACATGGTGTTAGTCATGGTTGTAGTGATGTCACCATGTGAAAGAGGATGTTGTTGTTATGAAGCATGTCGTCATGAGTGTATGATTGGTTACATGTTGTTTATGCTTGCGTATTCTCAGTGTAGGACGGTATGGTTATCATTGTCATGCATGAGGTCATGGTATGTCTAGTTGATATGGTCATGCATTGATGACTGAACTCTAGCTAGATGAATGGTTACATGGTTATATGATTATGTATTATATGTCTATATGTTGTTATGATTATGTTTATACATGCATCATGTTGATTTTATGACCTTGTAGATGATATATCCTTCTTGAATTATGCTAAGGTACATTGGTTTTTTTTGTGATTTGGTTTAGATGACATAGTATGCCTTGCAGGAAAGAGATCAAAATGACTAGCAAGATGGTAGAATAAAAATACTCTCCCTATGAATCAGATGAAGAATGTTGTGTTGGGAACTCTTCTGATTTGGTAGATACATTAAGAATCATGAAGGAAGAGATAAGGAGTTGTAGGGTAGACACTAGGAGTTGTAGGGTAGACATTGATAGGATCATACAGGCACAAGAGAAACAAGCAGAGGTTAATGCAATCCTTCTTTAGAGTTTGTCAGAATTGTAGTGACAACGACCACTTCAAATCAACCATGTAAAAGAGGATAAAACTAATGGGGCATATCGTAGTAGGTCTCATGGTGGTTACAGGTCAGATAGAGATGCCACTGTTAGAGATGGTAGGTTGTTGGATACTCTAGATAGGAGAGGTGATGGATACAAGTATTATTCTAGTTCTGGTTGTGACAGGCACCATGATCATCAACATTATCATCCTTATAGGAGGAGTGATAAGGGATAATTTCCAGATGAGTTTAAGAAAGCAAAGTAATCTACTTTTGATGAAGATGTGAAGAAGACAGAAGATGCAGAGGCTTGGATTCTTAGGATGAAGAAACTCTTTGAGTTGCATGATTACAGAGATAATATGAAGGCTAGAATAACTATCTTCAGCTTGAAAGGTAAAGTAGACATATGGTGGGAAGATGTGAAGCGGGTTAGATACATCAAGATAGATTACTTGAATTGGCATGAGTTCCAAAGGATTTTCAAGAAGAAGTACTTGTTAGAAAGGTACAACGACAATAAGACCAAATAATTCTATGAGCTAAAGATGGGATCAATGACAGATGAAGAGTACACAACTAAGTTCCTGGAGCTATTGAGGTATGTACCATATCTTAAGGATGAGAAGGCTAAAGTTTAACAATTTTTCAATGGTTTGGCATTAACATTTAGAGATCAGATTCTGTATGATGAGCCTCAGTCACTTGAGGAAGTTATTTGGAAATTGAAGCATTTATATGAACATTCAAAGCGTAAGAATGAATCTCAGTAAGGTTGGAAAGGGAAAGACAAAGGTAAAGGTAAATGGCAACCTAAGAGAGAAATACCTTAGAGTGTAGAAGAGAAAGAAAATGTGGCACCACAAAAGAGGTTAAATGCAGCTAGACAGAGACATGGGTCACAACGAAAACAACATAGAGGTGAGGGTATTGGTTAGTTGGAGTGTTGGATATGTGGAAAGGAGCACCTTAAGAGATTTTTTTCATAAAATCAGGGTGGTATGCCTAAGATATATAGTGCACAAGAGGCAAATACTGTTGCGGATGTTTTTCAGAGCGTTCCTCATGTTTTTCAGAGCGTTATGGACATAAGGTGTTATGTGCATGATTGTACACGTGGTGTTTTGGGCATGTGGTGTTGTGTGCAGGTGGTGTTGTGTACATGTCGTGCATGTCGTAGTGTGTACATGTGATGTTGTGTACATATCGTGCATGTGGTTCTATGTACATGTAGTATTATGTACACATTATACAGGTGGTGCAGTGTACATGTGGAATTGTGTACATGTTGTGTAGGTGGTGTCATGTACATGTGATGTTGTGCACATGTTATGTAGGTGGTGGTGTACAGGTGGTACTATGTACATGATTGTACATATGGTACTAGTGTACATGTGGTATTGTGTGCATGTTGTACATGCTGTGTTGCAGGCATGCAATACTATGTATGTTCATTATGTAGTTGTGGTATCATTACATGTGTATTCGTTATGTTGTACTCTGTGTAGAACATGTATTGTGTTGTGTTGTATGCCATATGTAGGTACATGTATTGTGTGGTATTATAAACCAGGTATAGATGTATGTGTTGTGTTGTACATCAGGTGTAGGTGTTTGTATTGTGTGGTGTCATACACTCTCTGTAGGTGTATGTGATGTGATGTTTGCCAGATGTGGGTGTATGTGTTATGTAGTGTTGGAAACCATGTGTGGATGTATGAATTGTGATGTATACTGTGTGTATGCGTACATGATTTAAGAGAAGAAAAGGAATTGGGTGCTTGCTAGGTGTGGCAGCTGATTTGGTGTGTGTATAGAAAGCATAAAGATAGAAGTTAAGGATTGATTAAAGGATAAATATTAATATTTTATTTCAGGTTTATTATGCATGTGATCTATGATTCTGGTTTATCATGATTACATGTGATTTATGATTTTGATTATTATGGTTGTGTCTTGAGCTAACTAGATGTGATATGTTTAATACACGTTGATTTGATCAAACAACTAGTTTGACTTGTTGTGACATGAAGTAAACAAGATTGCAAGTGTAGCTTATTGACGAGCTACCAATGAGGTATGATTTGAGTTTATTTCAATTTATTTTGAATATAATAAAAGTTATGCACTTGGTATAGGAAAGCATGGAAATTCTTGGTTGGGTGGTTGAAAACTAGTTGCAAGCATTGGCAACAAAAACAAAAGGAATTGGGATATGTAGTAGTATGATGGTAAAGCACTTCAAAAGTAGGGCCATTGTGGGACACTAGCACCTAATAGTGTCCATTGATTGCCATGAGCATGCTATGACTAGTATGATGGTTTTGAGGCAAGGATATGCCTTTTTTTTTTTAACCTTCCGATGTGAGGAAACCTTTCCAAGGGAGGGGTCACTCGAGGGACTGTGTAGTAGAGAAGGAGATGCCTCCGGAACTTGGAAGGTGTGTGACTGCATGGAAAGGGGTGACCAGATTTCCTGAGGGACTCTGTAGAAGAGAAGGGAAGGTAGGGGATGGATTTTTTTTGGTCATTAGCATTTCTAGATGGAATCATATGCACATTGGGAGTGTTCCCTAAAACAATGAGTCGATAACTGTTCACTGAGAGGACAACTAACACAGGATTGTAGCGCTAAACAGTGGATGTGGTTCTGACTTTGGCAGGAGATGAATCCCGACTCTATATTTTAGGGTGGAGGTGTAAGCCTCTGGATTCCCTTGTTGCAGATGTAGGCATCGTATACTTTTATTTGTTGGTTGAGAAAATGTGCAAATGTGTATATTATTGTAAATGTTATATTGATCTAGATTTATAAAGCTCCGTAGGCAGTATGATTATTTGTTGGTTTAAGAAAATGTGCATAGGTATATGTGGTTATTGTAAATATCATAATGAGCTATGTTATAAAGCTCCAGTAAATGGTACGTTTTTCATGTTTCAATAGTGGTCATTATAAATACTATGACGATATTTGTTATAAAGCCCCATGGGTAGTATGTTTTTCTTTTCAGCAATCTCACTGGTTGTAGGTGACATTGAACACTAAGGATGGTGTTCCCCCAAGTGGGAGGGTTCCGTAACAACCCTGGTAAAAATTCATGTAAAAAAATATATAAGACCAAGGTCATGGGACACGCATTCCAAGATGAATGTTGGGAAAAAACATCCTAGTGGGCGTTCATTTCAATTATTATGGCTAAAGGAAAATGACAAAGACAATGGCAAAGGATTTGGAAAGGAAAGAGACATTAATTGACATTTATTTATGAAAATAAAGGAAACTAGGAGAAAAAAATGGTGAAAGGTCACAAATTTGCATGAGAAGGAAATTGAAGGGAAAATAATGGAAATTAAAGAAAATAGAGGCCTCATTGATAAAAAGGCTTCCAAGGATTAGTTGGTAGCTTTTGTTCAAACCTTTTGTAAGTCTAGTTTTGGATCTCTCTCTCTATTCTCTCTCTCTCTCACACTCTCTTGGACACTTAGAGTTTTCTTGGAGCACTTCAACATTAGATCAAGGAAATCAAAGAAGTCAAAGGAAAGTAAGGATAAAGCAAGGAAGAGCAGGATCAAGTAGCTAAAACAAGATTATTTGTAGGTACCGATTTTCATGTGTGATTTCCTTGCTAGATTTTGCATACATGGTTATGCATGTGTGTTCTTGGTTCTCTTGTTGTCATGGGCATGGGTTTTTCTAGGCGTGACAATGTTTTTCAGCCTAGCCTTTCCATTTATGGATAGACATGGTGTGATGGGGTTCTCATGTTTTGAGATGGATTTCCGAATGGATTCAAAACTAAGTGAGGTGTATCTCTGAAAGAAATAACACATGGCCTAGTAATCCTTGAACTAGATTGTGGATTGCGGTAAAGCCTTAGTCTAGTAACCCCTGAACCAGACTGTGGGTTGTGGTAAAGCTGGATTTTGTGTTTTTCTCAGTGGGCCTACAAATCCCCAACCGGTGAATCAAGGGATATAGAATAAATCCTAGAGGTGGGTTCCCTTGATCAGGCCTAGGAATCCTTAGCTGGTGAATGGCAGGATAGATGGTAAACCTTGGAGGGTGAAGTCTTGATTATGGCCTAGTGATCCCTGGATCAGACTGTGCATTGCAATAAAGCCTAGGGACTAGGAGACAGTAAAATTCCTCATGGTGTAGGTGGAGAAATCTGGTGTTATCCATGGTTGTTTAGGGCCTAGTGATTTGGTGTGGATTGCGTTAAATCCTAGATCTATTATTGAGGATGAGGTGGTTTAGCATTGGGAATCCCTAGTTGATTTGGATATGATTCCCACATTCAAGCTTGGAATATGGAACAGGTATGATTAGCTAAAATAAAATTTTGGTTCAGTGAATCTATGGTCAGGTTGGAAGTCCCAAACCTAGTTGGATTTTGAATTCATTAATAAAGAGTTTCTTCTCCTTGGTATTTCATGTGTAAATGTACTAGTTTTTATGTGGATTTTATGGTTGTATCTTTATTATTTCTATTGGTTATATGCTAGTTATTAGTATGTTTTATGAGATGTATTGGTCTCAACATCTTTTTGATTTGTAAATGAATGATCAAGGAATATATGACCTAATATATGATCATGCAACTAATGTGATAAGGCATCAATGCTCCTTAACGATTCCCAGATAAGTATGAGACCCCTATGCTTAGATCTGTTGTTATGACCTATAGAATGCATATTTGTGACATGTTTGACTAAATTTCTGTCATGGCTAGTAGGGGTCTAGTCAATTCCTTGCTCAAGTATTTGCATTTGTATCATTGTTTCAATGTTACTTTTCATTTATGGAAGTTCCATGAAGTTCTGGGTAGTGGCCTGAGACCTAGCCCTAAAAAAGTGGCATAGAATCTGGGTCGCTAGCTTGGAACTAGCTGAAACAAACCACGGTCGCTTGTATGCCCTTGTTGTGAGAGCGATTGGATGGTTCTAGTTGCATGCATCCCAATTTCATGGGAGTGACTAAGGCTCTAGTTAGTAAAATGTTAAGTTTCGTCAAGGGTTGGTTACCTGGAAAGCTGGGTGGCTCCTGGAGGTTTTGTAGCATGCATGGAAGGTCAGTATGGTTTTTCTTTGTCGGTTCCACTTCCTTAAATATACATAGGGAGTTGAATCAGATCATAGTAACCTATCGACACATGTTTACCCCAACGGAATGGTTAACTTGGGTAAGTGTGGGAGGAGGGTGTTACAACGAGTTTTTTGTTATTTTTTCTGTACATGCTAATTTAATAGTTTTCTACTTGCTAAATATAGTTTACGATAGCTAGAAGATGTGAATAAATCATATAGTTCATTGGGTTTTCCTTCTAAATTGATCATATGGAGAAGGCTATGAGGAAAATGACCACGTTTTATGGCCTATATTTTAGTCTCGAATGGCATGAGAGATAAGTATGTTAAGAATTTGTTGTTATCAAAGGTTGTTCTACATATTAAATAATATTTTCTGATAGAATGCCGGAGGCACCCATTTCCATGTTAGTTCCATTTTAGTTGTAGAAAGGTAATTGAGTGAATGATTTAGGGTCTTTTTCAGGTTTAATTCAAAGTTTTAGTTTGAGTTAGTTGCTTGTAGAAAATGTTCACTCAATCCACCCATATTTGAGTTAGCTTACTGTATTTATTGTATTTGTCTACCAATTTTAGTGACTTGTGGGGAATGGCGATAAAGTCAATTAATTGTTCAGTTTTGTGATTTAAGTTCATTAATGGGCTTTGTTATATTATTATAGGCTTGCCAGAACTTCGTCATGACAAACAACACTATAAAGAATATGTCCAAGAATGTTTTAGCTTTGGAAACAAGGTTATGCCCCAGGGAAATGAATCAATCCCTCTTGAAAACGAAGGTCCCAACCTTTCTAAATTCAAATCCAACTCCACTACAGAGCTACACCCAAAAATCCATGATGAAAAACATAAACATATGCCCCCTACAAGATTCATGAATAGGATTATTCTTATAAGATGTTGTGTACACGCTATACCTTTGTAGGTTTGATTTCAATGCCTTATCTTTGGTGCCAAATATATTTTATTCAATGGTGTTTCTATTTCTTTTTTGTCATGTGGCACTAGCCAATCTTAGCCAAGGCTATGTTTATACAATGGAATCTCCTTGATGATGATACTTTTTATTATACAGGGAAATTGTTGTCGTATATTCCCAATCCAATATTCTTTGTCAATGGATAAAGCATGACACTGAACATGTAATGAACCTGGACTTTCAACCACAAAGAGATCATATGAGAGGTAAGGGAGACCAGCAATACAATGCTAGCCTTAGCCCTTACAAATAATCTACAATGAGCACTTGTAGTCAAACATAAGTGGGATGCTCCATGTTGATGTTATGCATAATAATGGCTCCAAGGTGATGTAGCTACCAAGGCAAGTCTGCATCCCTTCATCACAAGACTCCATGGACTCCATCGATCCTCGTAAAAAATATAATGAACTAGGTCAACTTCCCTTGCAAAAATACCATTGAAGCCCTAAGTGTCCTTGAGCCATCTCCAAACCTTCTGAAAAAAATCCAAGCTATCACATGCTAACTTCTCTTTGATGACCTCCTCCAAGCCACACAATGCTTCTCATCCCATGGGTTCTCTCTAAGAAAATGGATCTCCATGGGGCCCCAATGAAGAGCATGCACCAAATTTCCAAGAGAACTTCAATGCCTAAGAGAAACTCTTAAGCCAAAAACAATTTCGAGGTCAAGCATACACTGAGCAAGCTTTATCAACTGTTCAAATCCTCCAAGGAATATCTCTCATGTACTGATCCATCTTGGATTATCCAAGGACTGAAAATACATCATATACCTCAATTCTCATTTTGATAACTTGAAATTTTATGATAAGAAAAACATATAATATGATGCCTATTGGTTCGACAATAGTTAGGGATTTTATTTCTTACAGGTTATAGAAATTTTATTCTAAGTCCATTGCACAATGAAATCCTTTTGAGGAAGCCAACGATTTTGTTTTCCAAAATGTGAGAGTGATTGTTATGGTTTCCAATGATAGTCCCCCATCCTTACTCTTTATTGATACATTTGAAATTTCAGTGGTGACTTTTTTTTAATAGAAACATAAAGTGAATTTGGAAAACTGGGAATTCAATATTTTTATAATTTTCATGGTGTATAATACCAAATTAAGTACTTAGTTACCTCTACTATCCTGGTAAAAAGATATAAAGAGTAGTAACATTTTCTAACGAGTTATGCTGGCGTAAACACCTTTATGATTGGCACATGCAGACTGGTTCTAAGTTAGGGTCAAAGTACCTTATGGTCAGAAATCTAGAGTTATATGGATGACCACCTTAGTGGAGACCACCTCCACTTGTAGCCACTACACTACAAAGTCCACAAACCTCCCAAAAACTCAATTTAGTACACCAAAAAATTATACAAACCTCTCAAAAAATCATTCTCCTCTATATTCTACTCCTTCACAAAAAATTTCTATAGAAGAGGAGATTGATGATTTTGAAGATGAAGATGAAGATATAAGAATGTGTCTCAAGGCACCAGTTCAATGATATCACGAATCTTGTATTAGAGTTGCAAAATTTTAAATCAGGTAGTCTAAATATGTTTTGCTTGTTCCATTTCATGTTTTGTTTCATATTAGTTAGTATAATTTGTAGAATAAGTGAAGTAATGCCACGATATGTGGTAATTGATTTGTTTAATTGAGATGTAGACTGCTAGTATTCATTTTACAAACAAGTCATGGAATAGATTGAAGGAATTTAACAGGTGGGCTGATAATAGCATTCACACATGAGAAAGTCTAAGGAGACATATATTCTTGATTGTGCAGGTTTATCAAGTGATGATCTTTGGGAAACATCTTATGAAGTATTGTTAGCATTTGTTGGGGCTATTGGGTAAGGGATTCTTTTGGCATTTTTTATGCTTTACGTGATTATATTTCAAGTTAGGTAAAAATTTATAAGAGACATTGGACACTTATATTGCTGTACAACCGTGTCTGGTGTAATCAATATTACTTGTTAGCATTTACTTTTAACCCAAGTAATGGTCTTAAACTTCCAAAGAAGGAAAATAAAAAGGAGAAAAAATCAAATTTTATGAGGAAGATCACTGGTACCAAGAATGGGATGCATAAACCTTAGCCTCAACAAGCAACATGCCTAATTGGATTACTCAATTCCATGCATGTACAAATGCAAGCAAGTGACATGATATCTTACCATTCCTTTTCTAGACAATCTTGACTCTATCCCCTCTTTGTCAAAGTGGTTGCACAATATGTATATATAAATGCCTGAATAACAAAGTTGTTTAGTTTGTGTCTATGTTGACTTGTCAACTTGCTAAGAAATATTAAACACTTGAACTATCACTTTGGCCTGCTTGCAATAGGAAAAAAATGTCTTAACCATGGGAGGAAGCTGTAGTCTTTAAAAATACTGCAACCAAAGTTCTAGTGAACTAGAAATAAAGGCTACTGTGTATGGGTAAAAAACATATTTAATGTTCAATGTTCAATTTTTGGCATGCTAGATTTCTGTGCAATGCTTCCTTAGAACCAATCAATTTATTGTATTCATGTTGGATGAAATCACAAAATAAGTTGGAATTGTCCCAAAGCCATATTTAGGTAGACCATAGAAGAGTCTCTTCACAAATTAACATACCTTTCCGTTCTATATTTAACATTTAAACAAATTCGTCTTCTTTTTCCAAAAAGGAAAAATTATGAAGTTTATTAATTGATCTCCTACTTTTTCATATGTATTAATGTAGTTTGTGTAGGGGAATTAGTTCATGACATTATGCGTCAGGATGCACCATAGACACTTTCATAGTGCATATTGATCTCTGAGTAATAATCATATAATAATTCATTGTGTTGACCTTGTACGACCTCATAATAAAGAAATACTCATGGTTCTCAACTTTTCAATCTGAAAAAGTACATTTTGAAGTTATAAGTGATTATAGCATGATTATTGTAACTACCTTTGTTAACTAAAAGCAAAAAGATTCTTTACTTCAGCCTATCCCGTTCAATGATATCAAGGTGAATTGTAGAAACTATTTTCCAAATCTAAATACACATGTGTGCAATATGATCAAAATCTACTGCTGAAGATGTTAAAATGCTTTGATGGTCAACCAACTATTTATTAGATGCTTAAATAAATTTGAAAGTCACATGAATATCCCATGTCTTCTCAACAAGAGTTCAGTTACCATTAATCTGTAGGTAGTTGATCATGTGTGTGGGTACTCCCTAATATCAGTAACATACATAAGCGTTTAGAGGTTATGAATCAAATACTGATATAGTTTATTAGCAACTAATTATTGAGAGTTTGATCCCTTACTCATCTGTATTATATTAGCAATCCCTAATAGAAGATAAATACAAATTTTAATGTTATTTCGTGCTTCTATTTTCATTTTGTTGCAAAGATAATACCTGAAAGAGCATTGACATATTTCTGATGGGTGCACTTGGTTGAGTGTTCTTACTGATACTCCTCATAATGCAAACTGGAAGTAATTAGCATGCATTTATGCTCTATATGTTATAACTTTGAATTCAAATTTTATTAGATGAGATACCATAAGTAAGAGTGTTTCACATGAACTTAGCTATTTTTACTTTCCAAGGGCTTTAATAATATCCTCATCTCAATTTTCTTAGAAATCATTTTGTTATAGGCTTTATTTCATTTTCAACTGTGGCTGAACTTTTATGTGAAGCTTTCCTATTTTCTTTCGTCATCATCTACGAGATGAAGTAATATCATTTATTCAAGATCAAAAGATTTATGTTTAGATGGTAGATTTTGGTTATGTGAACAAGATTTCTTATTTGAAAAAAATGTGGTTGTTTACTTACAAATTTTAGAAACAATGGATATGCAAACAAAAGAGGGTTTACATTATGCTGCAGTAGGTAGAGTGTCCAAAAAAATGTATACTCTTTTGGTCCCTTTAGAGCTTTTGTGCAACATATCAATAGTTGAGTTCTCTAACAAAAGTCATATTTATGGTGGTGTTGATGGTACTGGACCCACCAAAATTCAGGGGATCTCTCTGATTTGAAGTACCAACTAGACCTCACATCATTTGGAGTAGGAGTCCCAACAATGGGTCGTAATGTTATTCCTTGATTGCAAAAATGCGCATAGTGAAGTATCATAAATTTGGGTTAGAGAACGTGTGTGACCTTGCAGAGGGTCAAGTGTGATGCATGAAGGTTCCAACACATGAAGGGAGAAGGAAGTGCACCTATTGGAAACCTATAATAATACGCAGCTTGAAAGGAGCACACGAGCATAACGACATCACAAGCTAACATGCATAATAGACCACAAGTTAAAGTGATGAATTAACACTACAACATGAATTCAACAAGATTCATACAAATGCAAAAAAAATAGTTCAAAAGCATAAGCATAAGTTAAATAACATACATTGTAAATAAACAAGAATAGTCCTACTATATTCACAACATATGCATGAAAGTGTGTTTCCTCTGATTTTATTATTATAAGTGAAAGTTCCATTCATACTTACACCATTGACAAACCACTAACCCCAATAGTGGAACATTAAAGTCAAGAACACATGCTCCTCCAAAGAAGTATACTTGCTCTATTCTCCCAAGCTCCTTCTAAGCCTAAGCCTAGCCAAAAGCTTGGCTCCTAAAATCCTGTTACATGAGTTATGAGGTTCTATTTATAACAAGAGGGGTGAACTCCCCATTTTGACCTTTGGACTACCCTCACGACTACTCAACTTCTTCACAAAAATGACTCATTATGTTACATCACGACTCTTCATATTACAATATTGACACTTGGAATTTCACTTACAACATAATTGTAAATAATATTACATTTTATACTTGTACCCATATAAGATAAAATAGGGTAGAGACAACTTGACATCATAACAAGACACAAACTATGATGCTTAATTTTGGGAGAAATCTAGGCCAGAAACTTCCACTTCTTGCTTCTCAGTCACATATTGCTGCCAAGCTTAGTTTTGTGCGATGGTGTCTAGTTGGAAGTGAACTCTAGCCTCCATGGCATCCAGGTACAATGTCTTGGAACTAGTTTCAAATTCATTCTGAAGCATGAGCAACATTTTTCTAACTTGGATGGGACCACTGATGTCATTTTGCAGGTTCTGTCTATTCAACTCCAAATACTCCTTGGTGTCAATTTATCTTAGTTGCTCCAAGTATTCTTCGATCTCCTGCCAAACCTGGTTCTTAGGTTTGGCTTTGGTGAGTGAGCCAACTGATGGGATCTGGTGTGTTCTCACCAAGACATCTAAACTACTGAACAACCGTACATATGAGGCCTAAATGCTGCCAATAAGTGAGGCAAGTTTCTTATTGTTTTGAATCAACATCCTAATTCTCATTTTCTTGAACAAAGTCTAGAGGCATTGTAGCAATTCCTCCATGGATCCTCCTCTGGCCAATGGAATGCCCTGCCGATCCACGGAAAGTAAAATCTCTCACATTAGTCTTTACAAATACCAGAAGGATCATACAGATTAAAGTCCTGGGTACCAAATGAAAACCTGACTATTTCCTTTCCCTTGGCATCCGTGACTTTCAAGTTCTTTATCTCATATAATCCAATTTGCAATGGAAGAGTGGGACATGGTTCTTTCTTGTTCCTGTGCAAAGATGCTGACAACCCTATGGCGAGATAATATGGCACTTCTTACACGACAAACTTATCATTGGTATACCTTAGTAACACATGCAAATGATTCTCTCTATCGAACACCTTAAGGAAGGTGCCACCTAGTGAGGCATACCAATCTACGATGTCAGTTATCGTCTCCATTTCTCCTCGTGACATGCAAAGCGAATCTTCTTCAAATATGAGCTTGTAAAGCAGGATGATGAAGTGGTAATTTAGTTGTGCCATTACTCCTCGATGCCTGCAATCCGAAAGAAACTTGCAATGGATGTGCACGACAGATTCTCATGGTGTCCATGTCTAGTTCATGCAAGGGAACTGTTGTTGTGCACAAATTTCATCCAGTAAATTTGCAGACATATAGAACCTTTCTTTCTCATCATAAGGAGGACTCAAGGCCTGTGCTACATGGGTCCTCAACTGTCGAGCCAACAGATCTGACCAGTTGAATGACTTCCCCTCATTCACAACTTGGTCCAATAAGACTGACCACCTTTCAGGAAAGGTTTCAATGCTTTGTTGGTCATGGATCCTACAAACTAATATAACCAAGAGATGGTAAGCCTTCCTGAGGGAATTTTTATTATATACATGGGTGGGTGTCTATCGAAACTTTTCTTTCACCTATATTTTGACAATGTCTCTTCTGTTCACATAGTTGTGGGTGACATAGAAAATTGAATCCATGTGATCTACTGGCTCGGGCAAGTGATACATGTGTTGATAATATTCTGCCCAAAAGGTGGAAAGCTTTTGTCTGCTATCGCTGCTCAATTTCATGGTCTTCTCATCAATGTGTGAGACAATCTAGCTGATGACATCTGCACACAGGGAGGCTAGATATCTGCATGCAACCTTGTGTAGTCCGGATTGCTGGATATTGAGATAAACTTGTCGGTCGTCTAAGTCTACCTCAAATTCATTTTCAAAAGCATCTTTAACCTGCTGCCATGTCAGTGATGATCCTTTTTCTATAAACAAATGAGTGTTTGCATACACTAGCAAGTCTACTGGTGTTTTCTCAACTGCTTCCCCAATACTTCTTTCAATGGTCTCTTTTGAAGCAGCCCTCTTTCATGCCATGGCAAAAGTGACTGATGGAGAGGTGCTCAATAACTGTTGTACATGTGGGATAGAAAAGACACTCATGGAAAGAAAATCTACTTATAAGGCATGATCAAGTAGGAAACCAGGCATCTAATGGGAAGGATTGCACAATTTTCATTGGCAAGAGGGACTACTTGCCTGTGAAAATTGCACACTCCATAGTTCCAGAGGTTGATCTTGTCGATTGAGCCTTAGTATTGCACATTGCCTAGCTAAGCAAGGCAAGATTTGGCTGGAGCAAGTGTAGATCCACCGAGTGGAAGTGTGAGAAATAATCAAAGGTGAGTGATGATGTGAAGTTGAGTGAAAAACTTACTAAGTATGATTAAATCCATATAGATCAAGTGTAGCAACTAAGCAAACAGAAGGAAAATCAAGTATGTGAGGAGAGTCACCCTAATGGCGACCATTGGTGCAAAATCAAGAAAACTGATGCGACACTTGTGAAAGGGAAAAAAACAAAAAAACACTTCTACAAGCTAAAACAAGTTGAAATGCCAACAACCGTGAAGAGAAATAGGTAAAACAACACTCACAAAAGTGAAACGACAAATATGACATAAGTGAAACTCACCTAGAAAGGTGACGACGATTGCAACAAAAGGTCCTTGATCTCCTTGTGAATGCTAGAGCTCTAAGATTGAATGTGAAAATGAATTTTATAAGTGTCGATTAAAAAGATTTGAGAAAATTAGGGTTTATGACATGCATGCCTAAAATAAAGGAAAGAGTGACATTTGTCGAAAGTTTCTAAAAATAGTGAAAGTGCCTCCTTCGGGATACTAAAACTAGATCCCTATTTTTTAGGGATGTTTTTCCTTTTTTTAGGGAAACTTTCTATGCACACTACCAGGAAAGATTACGCAATTTCGGGGAAATGGGCAACAGTTTTCTGGCTCAGTGCACTACGCAATTTCTAAGTTTAGTGAGTGGTTGCATAATTTATGGGCTTAGTGTTGGGCTACCTTCCATGTCCGCACAATTTCTGAGCTCAAGGTTGACTACCGGTCAGAACTGCACAATTCCCATCATCAAGTTTGTTTTCTCTTAAAATTGCACAGTTTTTGGAGGCAAGCCCAAAACTCCCGTGAGACCAAGTTGGGAGATCATATTATGAGTTAGAAAGATCAACAAAGTGTGAAAAAAAAAACACAAGAGCAAATTAAAAATACAAGTCTCAGTTAAAGCATGAATACCTAGACTAGTGCAAGATTAGCTCTTGTGGATAGGAAGGAAGGCTCCAAAATCAAATCGTAGGCAAAATTTTGGAGGGTGGTTGTAGCCACTACAATAGGTGGAAAATGTGGCCGGTGGTATACAAGTTTAGAGTAGTTTCACCTCATGGATTATTTTTACTCAGGGTTGTTATCCTGGTATAATGTTAAACTCTTGTTTGTCTTTTTATTTGTTTTAAATAAAAGTTTTGGAAGAATGTCTTCTAAATCATCCTGCATTTGGACTTAAGGCTTCTGAGGGTATGGAAGTTGAATTCATATCTCTCTTAGTGAAGATTGAAGAACCTAAGGTACATGCTAATGAGAGTAACTCTCCCTAAATGGTTTTCAAAGGAGGTCAATAATTAAAGAATCAAATGAGAATCATCTTAGATTTTAAACCAACATTTGGCAGTACAAATTTTGCAATCCGTTTATGTTTAAATTACTCTGGAACCATAACGTGGATTATTTTCATTCATGATCTTAGGGGCTTCCTTCTTCAATAGGTTTAGTCCAGCGGGCCAAAGCTTTAACGGCTTTGAGTAGATTTGTTATTGAACTTGTCGGAATAACTACGAGAGTTGACGTGTCAGGAGAAATATGCCACTGGGAAGATGGTTATCATCTAAATGTTCAACTATATGAGAAGATGTTGTGTAGTGTGTTTGATATTCTAGATGAATGGAAGCTACTTGAGGTTCGTTTTTAATATTTAGTTGTGGACTCTTGTTTGGATGATATGTGTTATACATGGGTAATGCTTCAACAAGTATATATAGATTCACTCTAAATATGTGTTTTTCATTTGAGGTTATCCCAATTTATGGGAGAGACTCAAAGAGTAACCATTTTTGTACATTTAGTACCATCGTATGTGCAATAAAATAATAGACTTGGATCCTTTAGTTTCTTGAAAAATGATATTAGAGGAGCTCATGTAATAACTTTTCCTACCTTTATGTATGTAGAAAACATCTTTGGCACTAATAGCATGTCTATTAATATCTCATAGGCTCATGTGATATTTAAAAGTTATATACCTGATCCAAGCCACTTCACACATTCAAACATGCCTATTCTCAAGGATTAGAGATGTTGGAATTTTGGAGATTCTTTAGGTAGAAATCAAGTGCTTGTACGAGTATGTCCTGGATTTTCTCCATGTACCATACAAAGTTTATCAAGAGCACTAGTAGGGTCAAGTAAGGGTGTCCACTATCTCCCATCTTGATTGGGATTTACATCAACGAGTTGGAGTTTTTCCTAAATGGGCATACATATGACAACAATGGATGTAAGTTCTCATTCCTATTCTTATTTTTGTTGATGATGCAATACTTTTGGCTTCTTTCCTCAAGGGCATGGAGAGAGAGACAATTGCATTAGCACTTTTTCTATGACCTTCATAGTTGATGGTCAACTTGGGTAAAACTAAGCAATTATGATCTTCAACAGGTAGGAAGGGTCTTCTTAGATTATCATTTCTTCCTTAGAATGAAGGAGATTGAGATAATTAATTCATATTACATACTTCAGTGTTCAATTCTTAGGCTCTCATTTTAGTTTAAGGCATGTTCAGCCTTGGGTCAAAAGGGACTGCATTTCTTTTTCCCTACTTAAGAGATAATGTTTCTGATATCATTTCTAAGATATGTCGACCAAGATGGTAATCGTCTTAATTTAATTTCAAACCTACTTAATTATCAAATAAAAGAACTTAAATCTCTATTGAAATTCCAATTTTATTTTTACTACGAATTGAAACACAACGCACTAAAGAAAGTAGCAACACATGCACATATCTAAAAATCATTTCACATCACTATTTATTGTCAAATTTCCTTGGAATTTTGCTTGTTTCTTAAATGAACAATCTAAAATTACTTTTCTTTTCACCAAGACACATACTTTCTCAAAAATAGAAGCAATGGAATGAAACAAGTTAAAGACACAATTACACAAGAGACACTAATTTTCTAGGGAACCCAAATGGGAAAACCCTCTCATTGATGTAGTCTTTTATTGATAGAGTATACTTATCAAATACAAGGAGAATTGTCTATTGAGAGCATAGTTGTTCTCCTGCTAACCTAGCCTAGACTTTCCCTGAACGTTACTTGATGATAGCTCCTATCCTTTGCACATAAACATGACCGAATCCTTGTGCACTAGCCTCTCTTCTTGGCTCCTAAACTCATGTGCACTGGGCCTCCTATTTTGTAGCAAAGATATATTAATCTATGCACCCTTGGTACTTAATAATATGCACACCACAAGTAGGAAGATCACACAGTTATTTTTCACTTTCTCACAAACCTGTGAACTATTGTATTTTCTCACAACCTTGTGCACAAAACAATTGTCGAATTATGTTCCTTCACCCTCACAAGACTAGCAAGTTTATTTTTAGAACTCGATCTTGTGATTGATTTGTTAGCTGATTCAAACTGACTCTTCTAACTCATCCTTGCCACAATTAGACATTTAGGCTCTCACTTATTTTGAGAGCCATGTAATTGAGCCTCTGGCTAGCACATGAACAAACTAACTGATCATTTTCCATGAATTCGTACATGACAAAAGGACACATTGAAGTCTTTTTTTACTAAGGCACAAGTCACGAAGACCTTCACTTGCTATTATTTTCAACATTTTTATTGTTGAAAATAGGAAATACATGGAAAGATTTAAATTGCACCCTTCACTTACTACTTCCCACTCTGAAAACTTGAATGAAATTCACTCACTACTCCCCCCTATGAGAAATTGAATGAAATAAAACCCATATTCTTTCCTTCTCCTTTATATACTATATGACACAATGAATTTGGACACATGCATGTCACCGCTTTAACTGAAATATACATAAACCCTAGATCTATTCATGGTCCTGAGATTGATAGTTTCAACCTGCAAGAAAGATTTTGTGAAATGTGAAATGTGGATGTATATCACATTCAATGAAATTTCTGGCTTGTCTATTGAGACTTCCCCCTCCATCTATTGATATTCACAGTAGCAATATTACCTCATCAGTTTTTAATATGGTCCTAACATCAGGAAAAAGTGACAGTCCCTTAATGCAATCTTTTGTTAATTTACTTGTTATTCTTTTGAGACATGAAAATATGATAATCTCAAATGACCCATTAAAGATGCTTCTCCAATGTCCACTCTTTATCAATTTAGAGAGTATCTAAAATATCATTTCACTATCAATTTTGAAAGCAATTGTTAGGAGACAATTGCTAGTTCCAAATCTATATGATTTAGTCACTAGAGTGGCGCACTTGATGGTAACTAGTCAAGCTCGTCTGATTCACCAACAATGTTGTCAAGTTAGTTTACAGTTTCTTCTTGAATACCCTCTTGGTGCCAAGCGACTGCAAAAACCTTTGGATTTATTAGTGATTCACCATTTTGTACTAGAGACTCGACATTTTAGTGATTCATCATGATTTTACAAGATAATATAATCAGGTGAGAGATTCACTAAAAAAAATTATATATACATATTATATTATTAACAAAACCGCCTTCCATTTTTCCTATATACCATGGGGATTCACCCATTTATGATACATATAAATTTAGGACTGTTCTTAAAATTTTCATCGGACCTCTAGAAAGCCATTGGAAAGTAGTGAAAGATGCACTCAGGTATCTTAAAAGAATAGTTGATTTTGGTCTTAAGTATACTGATTCATTTGATGTTGAGATGACAAGTTACTCAGATTTAGATTGCGCTGGTAATCTGGATGATAGGAGATCTAATACAAGTTATTATTTTAGCATTAGATCCAAGATTGTTTCATGTAGTAGCAAGAAGAAACCTACTATATCTTTGTCATCCACTAAGGCAGAGTATAAAGCTTTGTGTTTAGCAACTTGTGAAGTTCTTTGGTTGAGGATAATTCTTCAAGATGTTGGAGAAAAACAAAAGAAGGCTACAATGATCAAATGTGACAACTAGAGCTCAATCAAGCTGGCAAACATTCCAATTTACCATGCAAGAACAAAGCATGTTAATGCTCAATTTCACTTTGTTAGAGAGAGGATGCAGTCTAAAGATTTTTTCCTTGAATATTGTAATACTTGTGAAAATATTGCTAATATTTTCACTAAGCCCCTTAGGAAGATGAAATTCGAGTTGTTTAGGGAGATATTAGGTGTAGAAATTAATCCTTTCTCCATTAATGGGGGAACTTGACAATAATGGAGAAAGGTTGTTTGATATGTTGTTTTACTATTTTGATTATGTTCTAGATTAGGCTTAGATCCTATTTTCTAGGAGACTGTAGGGATCTCGCAAACAGAATGTAATCACTTATACTCATGTATGTTTGATTGTTTTCATCAATGAAAGGCAGCATTGTGGTAGCCTCAAGGGCTCCTCACCAGAGTATTGTGAGTTTCATTCATTAATTGTTTTATCTTCCTTATTTCAAATTTGCATAATGAGCCTCCTCCTGCAAGATCATGATCAAAACCACACAATCACTGCACAAATGTCAAAGGGATGGAAAGAATTAGAGTTTCTTCCAAATTATAAATAACAACATCCTAGTCTCCCTTATTGCTCAAGTACATGTAATAAAAGGAAGCATATGCTATTGAACCAAAAAATCCCATGTGTTATTGCAACAAACTAGATATTCGTACACATATTATATTCTATCTCCCATCTCAATGATATTGAAATCAACCTAGATCTCCATTTGTTAAAGCTAAAATAGAAGCAAGTGGATTGTGTGATTTAGCAATTTAGTGATATTTCTAGAGATGAGATACATGTCAACATTGACTACCCACCCTCTTCCATGAAACTTATGTCTTAACAAGTTTTATTCCCAGCCTTAGTCCACTAGGTAGTGTTATAGAAGAGAATTGAAGGTAAGGGTATGGGTGAACATATTAACTAAAGTAGGGACAAGTTATGTGTGCTCCACTCAACTTTGCTTGGGTGAAACCAATACCAATGCTTCTTTGCCAATTTTTCCAACTTGGAAGCCATGCACTTTGTTGTAGGGAAATAAGCAGCTTAAAAAGAAAACGACAATGTCTTTTTGCATCTATTTTCAAATATCTTCCAAAATTATGCCTTTTTGCATCTATTTTCAAATATCTTCCAAGATTATGCTTTTTAGATTAGATTATTTAAAAATTAACAACCATTATTTAAAATAACAACATATAGAACTTAAACACCAAAAAAATAAATATTTAATTAAAAATAAACCATTCCAAAATTTTTTTTTATATGCATTATAATCTTGCAAAACTGTTTATTCAAACCCAACATGCTTGCAAAACTGTTTATTCAAACCCAACAAATTTCAAAAACATTCTAACATTATGATATCTCTTTACACTGTTTAACTTTTAATACAAAACAAAATACTTCTTACATTTTTTACATACAACCAGAGATCTAATTTTATTTAAAGCTCTACTTTTCCATTTGCATACGAAGTAAAACTTCATAATGTTTATTGTCAAAGAAAACTATAAAGAACCCTTGGGGTTTGAATAAATATATTCCAGGTTTCATTATAAAAATCCATAGGCGAGGTATTGGATTAATACCATTGGATTTTTTTATTACAACGTATGAAAGAAAAAAAAATGGAATCATATGCATGCAGAGCTCTAATACAGAAAGAAACCCTTAAAACCCCAATACCATAATATGTACAATCATAATGGAGTTTTAACATAAATAATTGAAATATATTCACTACAAAAAGGAACATACAATATACAAAAAGGAACATACAATATTAAACAACACTAGGAAAAAGAGAAGAAAAATAAATAAACTGTATAAATAATAGTCGTCTCTTTTTTACACTACTCTAAGGATGGTAATGGCTACAAACTTGCCACTACTAGAATTATATTCTATTTATATATGAACATGAAACAAAAACAAAAAACTCCAGACGAGTTTTAATTTGGAAATAAGCTTCCTTTCCTAAGGTCTTAGTACACTAAAAACCATCTCAACAACAAATGATTTTAATGGGTTCCACCCTCATGGTTATAGACTAGGTAAGAACCTGGGTTAATAAAATACTGTAATTCTTGTAATGGAAAAACATACCCAGTTTGCGAATTGATGTAGTTCCTTCAAACTTGGAGGAACTTAGCTCTAATAATCTCTCTGAGGTACTCTGTAAAAACCCGGGAGAGGAATACCAAGGGAGGTTAATGAACCTTATATTATGTAATTAGGCCAATAGGCCTTCCTATGTATCAAGAATCGTCAAAAACTCTGCTCTGTTGGATCCATTTTCAACTATTAATCTGCAATCCGGAAGTCCATTCGATCCACTTTCAACCATTAATCTGAAATCTGGAAGTCCAGTGCACAAACATGCAGTATACTTTAACCACTTTTTCCAAATATCAATCACTTTTGCCTTTTTCCAATTTTCAACCACTTTTATTAAATATCGGTTGAGTTGCCTTCTTTCCACCTCCCCATTCTGCAGTTGCCTTCTTTTCACCTCCCCATTCTGCTGTGCATTGAACCTACCCTGTATTATTATGTGCCTTTCCACGTGATTCTCTGAATGAGACGATTACATTTAAATGCTGTACGTGAGGCATTCAAATCGCCACATGGCCGCTGTATCATGCGCGCTGAGTCCTATGGCCTGCAGACTGTACATTTGTACATCCATGGTCACCAAAGAAATTATTATGTGCCCTTCCACGTGATTCTCTGAGCATAGTTCGCCATCGACCTTCGAATTATTGGTCGGTTACCAAAGGTCGGTTGGTATTCGACTCTGGCGACCATATTCTTGAGGGGATATGGAGGAAAACATGCTATAAATGTCACTTTTCGATTTCGCAAAACTTTAAAGCAGTGTGGTTAGACTACGGCTTGTTAAATTTGTTCGGTTTATATTTGTTTATATTTATTTGAAAGATAAGATGATAGAGGTAGAGGATTCTTCCACAGCCATTTCCAGGTACAGGTACAATATTGTGGTATTCCAAATACAACATTGCTGGCACAATATGCCTTGCCCCCTTCACCGTGTACATTGAAGCTTTCCCTTTCACCCCGTGCATTGAAGCTTTCCTTTTCACCCTATGAATTTATAGTGCTCATCATGTAATCCATTTACATTGGAGCATCCTAACTTAGTATTACATTTAGCATAGTATTATATTGAATAAGAAACAATAGCTTCTTCACACGGTTAACCTAAAAAAATATCTTAGCAGAATTTTACAAATTTTGGCATGCATTTAGCATTTTCCATATCTGATTGTTTTCTTGCTCTTCAATTTTCAAAAACACCGAAGCATTATTAATTTTGTCTATGTTGGGTCTAAAATCTAATGTTTGCTCTTAATTTTCGAGAATAATGAAGCATTATAAATTCTGTAAAATCTCATGTTTGCTCTTAATTTTTGAGAATAATGAAGCATTATAAATTTGGTATATTTTTATATGCAGTAATTTCACCTTTATTTTTTTCAGAACGAAAAAGTTTCAATATATTATATGAGGAATATAAGAGTCCAAAAAAATTAGAACATCCAAGATGTTCTAAAATAGTCAATAATCTACATATTGTCTTATATGCTCTTATAGTCAGCTAGGATGAAAAACAGATTATCTAAGTTAACTAAATAACTATCTATGTTCTGTAACCAGTACAGAAAAGCATGATAAAGAGGGGAATTTTGAAACTAAAATAGAAAAGCATCTGCAACAAAAATCAAATATCTGAAACTAGAAGTCCGGCAATGCAAAATCTTGGATCTGGAATGTAACTCCCTCCGAAAATATCTCGAGAAACCATAGTCCAGGAGAGGATAGGAGGCCCATTTTAGAAAGAGTATCCGCTGTATTATTTTTGACCTTGTTGATGTGCTCAATAGTACTACCAACCATGCGGTCCCGGTAATAGTTGATCCTATCTCTCCAACCGGTCAGTTGCAGCGCCATTATGTGATTTCTCCTATTTACTGAATCAACCAGAATTTTTGAATCTCCAAAAATAGCAACCTGTTGTATTTCAAGGAAGATACAAAATTTTAAAAGTCCAGTGAGTGCTATGGCTTCAGCCATATTATTGGAGCCATGACCGCCGTGCCAAAAGAAAGAAAAATGCGTAGATTCATTTATCTTGATGTAGAATCCACAAGCGCATTGACCCTTCTGTGCGGCCCCGTCGAAGAAAGTAGAAGGCTGAGAAGACTGTTCCGATATAGTCAGTGTGGGTAAATTTTTCTTATGCTTGATGATCTTCTGAGGAAGGGATTCTAAGTATACAGAGATCGAATCCATGATTTTTGCATATGATATTCTTGAGCTGTTGAAAATGCAGTGGTTGCGCCATTTCCAAATAAACCACAAGGAGATAATACAAATCCTACGCCACTGTATATTATGCCTGCTGCACCTTAATATCCACTCATGGATTGAGTCGTGCGCACCAAGAATAAAATCAAATACTCTTTCTAATTCCTGCCATATCTGATATGTCTTTTTACATTTTAAAAATATATGAAAATTTGAATCCTCTTCCGATCTGCATAAAGAACAAACATTTGGTCCATGCCATCCCCGTTTCATTAAATTCTCCCAGGTAAGGTTTCTGTTGTGAAATGCAAGCCAAGCGAATAGAATCATCTTCGATGGACAACCATCCTTCCAGAAAATCTAAGGAAATATAGAGGAATCGAGGGATTGCTGCCTTATCAACTGATGGTATATCCCTTTAACTGACACATCTTCCGCCTCCTTCGGTAAGTTCCAAGCAAGGAAATCTGAGTCCCTAGTTCTGAAAATATTGCCGTTTTGAAGCTTCAACTTGACGCGATTCCAATGCTGCGCGATCTCATGAGGCATTTTCAATTCATCAGCGTCAATCCACCGCGGGATGGGGCCTAGCCATTTAGCAATCAAACTATCCCAGTAAAAGAAACCTCTTCTGTGGAAAAAATAAAGTAAGGGATCAGGGATATCTACTGCTTCAACTCCACATTTGAAGCGGTCTTTGCCAATAAGGATTTTATTTCCCGATTGAAGATGCCAGATTAAATTCTTCAAGCAGTATGATTCAATCCTCCGGAAACTAAGCCATATAGGGGATCCATATGATGCGCCGATAGAACCTTTCCGGTACCAGAAATGGAGGCTCTTCTTACCTAAATACTTCGTCCGAACCATGTGACTCCACAGCCAATGGCTCTCCAAAAAGACTTGCACAGTAGAGCTTTTCCGAAAATTCGCAAATTGGATAAACCCCAACCCCCCATATTCTTAGGAAGAGAAATACTCAAGAGATTTATAAGATGAAATTTACTCCTATCAGCATGACCCCCATATGAAATTAGCAGAAAGCCTATTCATGCTGTTAATGATACTCACCGAAAAGAAATATAGGTGCGCCCAGTGAACAGAGAGCTGATTCAAAACAAATTGCACTAATATAATTCTCCCTGCCAAGGAAAGGCATCTAAACTCCCAAGCAGAGATTCTCCTGTAAAATATGTCCACAATCCAGTTCCAATCAGATCTCGTGTAGCCATTTGCTTTTATCCGGAATCCCAGATACTTTATACCACTGCTGATATGTTGGGTTTTCATACCAAATAGCTCAGATAACCAAAGAACATCTTGTTTAGAAATCTTTGGCAAAATCACATAATTGATTTATATGGAAAAGAAGCACCAATTTTCGCATAATTTTACCTTTGTATGCAGAAAAACATCAATTTCAGTAGTAGCAGTTTACCGGGACTCGTTAATTCGATGAATGGCATTGTTACAACGTCAATTGGATATGGGTTTCGATCTCGATTAACTGAATTTGCATTTGATGGGATTGCTATTCGAACTTGATCTGCATCTTGATCCATCGCTACTAATGCTTTTACGAATACTCAATATAATAATTGAAAATGCTCTGGCGTCGTTAGTTAAATAATAAGTACTTGTCAATAAGTCGGAAATAAGGTAGAATGCCTGAGCTAGAACAGGCGGGATATATAGGCCTTCGCCTCTGCTTTTGATGCTCCCACTTATGACTATGCCTTTGGTGACGGAAAAAACCGAAATGGGCGTTGCTGCTTCTTTTATAAAGACTGAATATAATAATTGGCCAGAAATTGTACAAGAGTGAGAGCCATTTCCATATTAGGCTTCAATCCAATTTGACAGGGTCTTTTAGGTTTCATCCTCCTTAAGTCTGTGCTACACTACGTTGCCTCAATCGCAAAGGTTTGACCAACCTGTGCTTACTGTAATCTAAAGGAGGCATGAACAGACCAGCTGGTTGATCCTATAGAAACTATGCATCATCACGATGCAGCAATGGCTATAGTAAAAACTCCTTATTCGAGCCAACAGTGGTCTGCATAGATTTCCACCTGTCTCAACAATGCTTTGCCGGGCAACGGTGGTCCACATAGGTGTCCACCTGTCTCAACAATGCTTTGCATGGATATCGATCAACCGTGCTCTGCCTCGATGTTGACGTGTCAATGTTACATGTCAATCCTTTAATACAATGGATACATCATAATGTCAATCTTTCATAGGAGTCCTTAAAGTAATAAAAGGGTGGTGCGATATGTTATTATCCCAATCTTTCATAAGAATCCATGAAGTGACAAGATGGCAGTGGTTTCTTTTTCAAGAGCTTTCAATAGATCTTTCGAATAAGTAACAAAATTAAAAAATCAATGCTAACTTTTTATAATTAAAATTAAAAATGCTCTCCAACTTCATAAAAAACCATTTATTTTTATGTCTTTCATGTTTAACATCAAGTTTAACATCAAGTTCAACATCTTATATCATTTTATGTCATGTATTTCAAAATGAACGAGTTATGAATAACAAGTTCAACATCTTATATAATGTATTTCAAAATGAACGAATTATGAATAACAACTTCAGTGTCTTAGATCATGTATTTGAGAATGAACAATTAATTCAGTAATTATATAGTGTATTTCATAATGACCAACAAAGTTTAATGTCTTATATCATGTATTGTATTTCAGAATGAACAACTAATTCAATAACTATATCTTGCATTGACATAAACTAAAATGAGAAGATTTAGTGTTTACTTACCTTAGAACAACTAATTCAATAACTATATCTTGCATTGACATAAACTAAAATGAGAAGATTCAATGTTTACTTACCTTAGAACAACTAATTCAATAACTATATCTTGCATTGACATAAACTAAAATGAGAAGATTCAGTGTTTACTTACCTTAGATTTGGGTGTTTACTGATTTCTAAATTTCAAAAGAAATCAATGTTTTCCTATTCATGGTTAAACCACCATTACTTTGCCAACAATAGACAAGACATATATTGATTAAAAAATAAAAAAATTACTTCCCTTACGATTTCAGCATTGTACTCTGGCCAATACAATTCGTTTAAAAGCAAATCTGCAAAAATAATTTAAAAACAATTTCGACTTACATCTTTTTATTACAAAATAAAAAAATTCTCTTACGATTTCAGTGTTGTACTATGAATAATACAAATCATTCAAAAAAAAATTCGGTAGGTATGCCATCTACAACGTAGACCTTGTTCTATATTACACATTATTACTCCATAAATAGTATTTTCTATTTATTATATATGATAGAGGTTTGGGCTAAATAATTTAATCAAATTTGAATTATTATTTATTAACTATTATTATATAATGTGTTTTTAATTAGATATATGAATACAAAATTTTGAAAAAAACCAATATTCTAGAACTCACTACTCAAACTTATAATTCTATTTCAATAAATTCTTAGAAAAATGAAAACAAAAAATAAAATTTCCGAAACATATAACAAGTACACTAAGGTATTTATTTATTTATTTGATATCATCATGCCAAACACATTTATTATTCATTATGTTCTTGCACCATCTTAGTTAGACCTACCACAAACTTCTCACATAGCTTTTGGTATTTATACGACTTCTAGTACTTAAACATGTAGGAGGCATTTCACTCATAAGGTCAAAAGCAAGATGTCCATTTTCAGAGTTGAAATGTTCCACTCTGGTTTTTGTCTTGGGATTATAAATTTATTGTATGAACTTCGTTTGATTCTCACTGCCCCCTGCCCCCAACTTATCCCTGTAACTTATCCCTGTCAAGAAACTATGTCCACGTAGCAAATTGTTCCCTCACAAACCTATGATCAATGAATGATGCCTCTCTAAATTGTGGCAGACCTAACAACACAAAATAAAATCCAACTTTACAGGATGCCAAATAATATCCTGACCATCAAAACAAACCCATCAGTTTAGGTAGCTATCCCTGCAATCATGAAACATGGTCAAACACGGATATAAAATATAGTAGAAGTTAAATTTCATAGATATTTATTAGTATTTTTCTTATTTAACTGTCAAATACTGTCCGTTTTAAAACTTACATGTCATTGATGGAGTTTACTTAATTTTTAAGACCATCAAATTGATGGGTGTGTTCAAAATTTACCATGTATATGTATATGTGTATAATATCTCATATATAAACAATTCCAAATAACATTGCATAAAATAAAAAAAATATGCAATATAAGTATCACATTATGTGACACAAACAAATATTAAGAGCTAGTTTACTTTATAATTATAAGACTCAGCCAACAGCAGCATCAGAGCTAGTTTACTTTGTTGAAGCACTTGTTGACCTAGAACCACCACAAGCAGAAGCTTATACAGTACCAACAACATCTTCAGTCGATACAGTTGATTCATTCCTAGACGAAGACTTTCCACCTCTCCGCTTCTTCCCCGACAGGATAGATAGTGGTGAGCTTGAGCCTACCATATCACACATCCCACCCACGTACTGGAATACATGTTGATGTATGAGGAACGAAGTGCAAGTCAAGTGCATATCATCCTTGATATAAGTATCACATTATGTGACACAAACAAATATTAAGACCCTAAGATGAGTGCTAAGACTCCAATATAATCATAAACTCATTCATAGTGGGTCTTTAGACTTAGAAAAAGTTTGTCTTCCTCTCCAGTCACATCATGCAACTCTACATTGTGCACACTTAAGCCTAAATCCTAAACACAAAATCCTAAAGTTTAAAAGTCGATATTCATGGAGCATGTCCAACCCATGGGTTTGATCTAATTAATAGATTTAGCCAAACTATTTGAGATTTTTTCAAAAAAGTTTTACAATGACGTGTAAGATATTTGATACTTAAATTACATAAATCTCTGAATTGTTGTTGATCTTTCCTATATATTATAAAACATGTGCATCTATAATATTAGTTAGTTGAATGATAATTTTTTTTTATCAAATTAGAATTAAGAATTTTACTTATAAAAGAAAATTTATGTCAACAAAAAATGGCTTATGTATTCCTAACCAAAAAGAAATAGCAACAAAAACACATATATAATAAATGATATGAAAACAATGGGTAAAAATAAATATCAAAAGTCACAGGAAAAGTAAAATAAATAAATAAACCATCATAAAAAATTTAGTTGACGAGCAGGACTACCTTCAAATCTATATCCTGATATAAACCATCGTACAACATTTACTTTTGATGGGATTTCTATAAACCATCGTTCAACATGTACTTTTGATGGGATTTCAATCGTTGTTATAGATGCATGATTGAGATTGGAATTTGGTAGATTCTCTCATCCTATTTTTAAATCATCTTGTCCTGGTGATGAACCACACTTGCTAGTTCTAAACGTGTCGATAAATGAATTATGATGTGATTATCGCCGAAAACTCATCTCAATAAAAGTGTTAATTTTTTTGCCATAACTTATTACATGCTTGCCAATTTAATATAAGGAAGAATACAACATTTAGAATGGATACAAAAATCATATATGCATTGTATAGAATTTGTCTATGTTTATTATGTGTAAATTGGCTAGCTATTGTGATTTTAGCTCTGTATGGCGATTCCAAGGTGATCATCAACTGGGCTATGATGAAAACAAACTTTGGACCATTTTCCCCCTTACATACTAAATGAAACTTATTAGGACACTGATGAGATCTTTCCAAAGGTTAACTCTCACATGTCTATAGAAAGCAAAAAAAAGTGGTTGACTTCTTATTAAAGAAGAGATGTAACAACGAGCCGGGAATTTTATTCAACATATTACGTCAATGGATCCCTGCACAGTTTGGGGAGTATAAAAATATAATGTCTTGGATGTGCATGTTTTTCTATAGATTTTGATAGGAAAGTGAACGTTCAGACCATTCTTTTGTTAACTCTTTCTTTGGCAGATCTTTTAGACGGAAAAAACATAAAATGGTTTTGGCTAAGATGTAATAGGAGAAAGAACACAAGTAGAGGAGACAAAGTGCTGAAAAAATTATGATAGAACATAGTTTTTTTTTTTTTTAGTTAGTTCCATTTCTGAGGAACAAAATATGAAGATCATAGATGTAAGGACAAGAATTTTAAATTCAAGAAAATGTTGGAAATAATGGAGAATATTGTATTATTGGAGAGAGTTTGTTTCTCTATTATACGTATGTCCTAGACTAGGATTAGTTCCTATTTTCTAGGAGTCGGTTCTAATCTCCCTAAAATGAAGTAACTTATATATTTATGATTTTATGATTAATTGATGAAAGCGTTCTCTGCTTTGGGCAGTCTCCAGGTGTAGCTTACTCACCTGTGAGCTACTAGTTTCAGACTATAAATTGCAGCTCCCATATTTTAACATGGTATCAGAGTTCGTGTGCCTTAGTGGTTGGAGTGCCTTAGTGGCAGATTCGAGGGCCTTACTGGCAGTAGTGGAGCCTCGGTGGTTGGAGAGCCTTAGTGGCAACAGTGGAGCCTTAGTGGCTGATTAATTCGAGAGCCCTGGTAGTTGGGTGAAGCGAGAGCCTTAATGGCTAGACAAATTTTTTTTTTTCTTTGTGTAAAGTTGCAACAATGCGGATTTTTAACGTATCTTCCTCCCTGGCTAAAGAGGGGCGCATCTAATCCGGATTTAAAAAGGAACACAACAAATTACAGATATAACCATTCATATAGAGATGCAACAGAAATAATACTTCATTTCATTACTGTAAAATATTGAAATATGCTTACAAATAGAAATGGAAATAAACTAGCTAGGGTGATGATAGCTTATCTTTGAGAAGAGATGTAGCGGCTACATGCATATGAACTATGTTAAAATGAGGCTCAAAGGCCTATTTATTTTTGAGAAACAATGGAAAAACCTAAACATCCAAAAACCTAACCCTAGGAGATGAAACGCTAACCTGTGGGCCCCATTTGGGTAAATTGGTACATCAACTTCCCAAGGTCGTAACTTTGGCATATGATCTCCGTTTGACGCGCACAATAGCTTGTTAGAAAGATCTATATGAGGACTATAACTTTGGGAAGCACAAAATTGGTACATGGACCCATGTTGCTCCCTGATTTCCCAAGAAACGTCGTGTAGGGCCTAAAAACAGCTCTAGAAGTTCAGGACCCAAAAAATTGCTGAAAATAGTAAATTGTGCTGCAATTAAGGAAACTGAAAAACTGAAAGAGACAATTGTGGGGATCCAAGTGGGATAGGTGGGTGGCCACCAAAATCCACCTGGATCATTCCTCCCCCCTCAGGAAGCAATGGTCCCCATTGCGTTGAGTTCCTCCATGAGATGAGGAAACTTCTGTTGAACTTGGTCCTTGTTGAGCTGTTCTGCAACCTCTGTTGTGTCCAGTAATGGTGGGAATCATGGTCGAGGGTGGTCTACTTTGAACACTCGGTGCAAGTGAAGTAATGGGGGAATGTTGTGCTCCAAAGAATTATTTCCCATAACCTTGGTACCATAGCCTCGGAGTGGTCTGAGCTTCTACCGGGCTCTTGTAAGGCATTCTTTCTACAGATGTAACCAGAATTTGTCGCCCACTCGAAACTTGTGTGGTACCTAATGCTGATCATGTCGGTTCTTGTACTTGGCATTTTCCAAAATGGAGCGACGATATTTGGACCCGTTTGGTAGAGGTGCTCTAGGAGTTAGATCAAATGAATGTTTGACCTGATAGTGCAACAGTGTCCCTGTGGGTGAGGAGAAGATTTTCCTCTCTGCTTTCATGACCGTATCCATATGTTTTTTCTACTGTGTGGAGGAACTCTTCATGGGGTTCATGGATGTGGTGACGATCTTCCCCTTACTTTGGGAGCAAACCAGATAGAAAATGAATATCCTAGTCTGAGAGATGAGCTTGTTGCATTTCTTAGCAGTGATGAAAGAGGTGGCGTATCTTGTATAATGAATTACCCAAAGAAATAATTGTTAGAAAATTATATATTACAGAGCAATGGAACACATAAAATACTGCAGAAATATAAACACAGAAAATGCATAAAACAAGAGAGACACAGATATACGTGGTTCACCCAGTTTGGGCTACATCCATAGAGAAATAGTCAGTCCTTGTTTTTATATTATCCAACAAACTGAAGACATACAACCCACAACAGATCCACTATAACTCCCTCTTCGCTCTTAATTTCCTCTCTCTTCCTCACTCAGAATACAGATTTGATATCTCTAGACGCAATACAATTCCCTCATATATAGTGAGGGGTTGCCTTCTAGGGAAGAAAACCCTAAACTAAACATAACTTCTACCATCTGATCATCTGCCTAATGAACGGCCCAGATTGGCTAGAAATTACTAGACTTTTACAAGGAAATTTTACATCTGTTTTTAGCTTCAAGGGCGCTACCCCTGAATCCCGGCCGGGGGACCGTTGGCCCTCGGACCCCCCAGTGGGGGGGGATCGGCCCCCTCGAACCCCCGTAGGGGGGGACAAGTCCACTCTGCACCCCCCCGTGTGGAGGGGTGTACAATCTTCCTGGGGTATACATCCGGCTGAGACCTTTGAATACAAAAGATAATCAGGCTCTACGCCCAACAATCTTCCACTTGGAGACTAATTATAGCAACTCCACCACTGCTTCATTTGCTAGACAATAACTCCACGTTGGACCTAGTTGTTTCTCATCTTCTTCATCATACTTGAAGACCAATTGAAACTGAGAAAATTCTGAGTTTCTCCTTGGTTACAACTTTTGTTAACATATCTGCAAGATTCTGGCTAGTGTGTATCTTTTCCAGCTTCAACTGTCTATCTTCCAATGCTGACCGTATGAAATGGCACTTGAGCTGTATATGCTTAGTCTTGGAATGAAATGCAGAGTTCTTTGCAAAATGTATGGCACTCTGGCTATCATTGTATACCCTGCCAACTCCTGCTTCTTACCCAATTCATCCAGAAACCTTTGTAACCAAATCATTTCTTTACTAGCCTCTGTAGCAACAACATACTCTACTTCTGTTGTTGAAAGTGCAACAACACTTTAGATTTTTGAAACCCAACTGACAGTTGTTCCACCTACAGTAAATACATATCATGTAGTGCTCCTCCTGTTATCTCTATCACCCGCCATATCTGCATCAACATATCCCAATAGAGCAATGTTAGAACTACCAAAGCATAATTCTTGATTTGTGGTACCTCTCAAATACCTGAGAATCCACTTCACTGCCATCCAATGTTCTTTTCTAGGATTGTTCATGTACCTGCTTACAACTCCCACTGCATGTGCGATCTCAAGCCTTGTGCAGACCATTGCATACATTAAGCTTCCAGCTGCTGATGCATATGGAACTTTAGACATATGAGCCATTTCTTTCTGAGCCTTGGGACATGCCTCCTTACTTAATTTGAAATGGATAGCCAAAGGTATACTAGCTGGTTTTGCATTCTGCATATTAAACCTTTTCAACACCTTTTCTATGTACTCACTTTGAGACAATGTTAATTTGCGATTCTTCCTGTCTCTAGTTATTCTCATACCAAGATTTGTTTTGCAGCACCCAAATCCTTCATTTCAAATGAGTTTGCCAATTTCTTTTTGAGCACATTTATTTCCTGCATGTTAGAACCTGCAACAAGCATGTCATCTACATACAATAACAATATAATATAGTTGCTATCATTTTGCCTTTTGAGATAAACACAATGATTAGAGTGACACCTAGTATAAACTTGTTCAAACATAAACCTATCAAATTTTAGATACCACTGCCTTGGAGCCTGTTTTAAGCCATACAAGCTATTCTTCAATCTACACACTAGTTTCTCCTTCCCTTTTACCTCATATCCTTGTGGTTATATCTCTTCCTCCAAATCCCCATGGAGAAAGGTTGTCTTTACATATAACTGCTCAAGATGCAAATCTTTCTCTGCTACTAGACTTAGAATAGTTCTAATTGAAGTCATTTTCACAACAAGAGAAAATATCTCATCAAAGTCTATACCCTTTTCCTGTACAAACCCTTTCACCACAAGTCTAGCTTTATACCTTTTTCTACCTCCATCTTCTTCCTTCAACTTGTAAACCCATTTATTCTGCAATGTTGTTTTACCTGC